>VYZW01046124.1:6367-47784 GCA_013401315.1 Balaeniceps rex
AGGTGACAGTGTTTTATGGAAGGAAAACAAACAAACAAAACCAAACCACCAAACATCTGGATAGTCTTCTGTATAGATTTAAAAATCTAGGTAATTTCTGTTTTCCTAATAAAGCTGGGAAAACCATACTCAGCAAAACTTGATTTTCTCTGTGAATAATGGTTTCTTTGACCAAAATGAAAAGGTGGTAACAAAAATCTTATGGCTTTATATCATTTCCACTCAAGAGGCTGAAGTCCAGAATTTGAGTTTGAAAAATAATGGTATTCATTTTTGCATAAACCCTTCATACTTATAATCTCAAGACAACCTTATATTCTTCATAATTGTTATAGCCTTAATTTTGTAAGTCAAATTCTGACATAACTGAGCTGGTTTTAAGAGGAGAAAATTCCTCAGCAAAACTTCTTCCCTTATTTTTAGCTCACAATAAAACTTTTCCCTGGTTGAAGAGACTTTATATTGGAACAAAACCAAGCTTTGCACTGTCTTCAAGGCATTCACACTGTCACCTAGACTGTGGCAACTGCATTCTGTTCCTACACTCCCTGTGTATCAGCAGACCCTGTTGTGTAATACTGTACAAGTTTGTATTTCCATATATATAGGCCCTGATTCTGCAATCAGATCCATTTGGAAAAAAGCCTTTTGTCTGTGGAGAATACTCATGATTTCAAAGTATGGCCATCTGTTCTGAGATTTTAAAATTAAGGCTGCGTGACAATAATTGGTTTTTCTCACAATAGAAATGCTATACAATGCTTATTGCTTATTGTATGTCGCTACTGTAGATAATGCGGCTGAGTTGCGTTTTTATTTTGTACAAAAAGTATGGGGCGAGAGACTTGCTACACTGTAAGTGTAAAAACAAATGTTGGAGATAGTTGAAGAGTGCAAATGTTCCATACCAAGAAGCCACTGATCACATCTGGTTGTATTGTAGTTACCTACCCAGCAGAAGCAGACATAGATTTCAAAAGGTTACATTATTTCTTGTTAAAAAAACTATCATTATTGCCCTCCTCCCTTCCATACAGATATGCATATGCCCTGTTTCTGGGTTTGGGGGTTTTTTGGACAGCTGCATGGTGAATTAACACACATCTAGTGTATAGACACCATGCAGCTCTAGTGTTGCATAATCTCCTTCTCCCAGGTGGTATTAATAATCATTAGTCTGTTGTATTGAATAACAAAAGAAAATCCTTAAAGGATTAATCAGAGAAATTAAGTTTGGGGTTGATTTCTGAGTAAATCGTAATCTATACTGAAAATGCTTCATTCAAAGATAATTGGCAATTTTTTTTTAAAATTAAGTGAGAAACTGAATGACCATGAACAATAAGAATATTCTCTAGCTTCATCATCAAATGGTTCTCTTCTGGTCAAGATGAAGGCCTTTATCAGTCAAGCTCTCTGAAGCTCTTGTTTGTATCTGTCTGCACATTGTGCATAGCACTAAAAGGAAAGAGGAAGCTTGCACACTGAAGTGTATTTTTCATTACCCTCCCAAGAGCATTTTAGCTTTATTTTGTAGCTGTGCTGAATGAGCAAGGGCTGCAAGAGGAACATAACATTGCTTAAAGCAAAAATATGTCCAATTTTTCATCGCAAGAACCTCCTTTTTCATAACCAACCAAAATAAGGATGTAGCTCATCATTTGTAGAATCTACTACTATAGTCAGAGATTCAGACTTACTGTAAGCAAAAGAATGAGGTTTTTTCCACATTTCTTTCAGCTGACTGAGCAGCAGAGTCTCTTGGTTCAGCACATGTAGAGAGAAATCATTTTGAAACATAGCATAGGAGTTTTCACAAATAATGTAAGTCACAGAGGCAAAAGTAGGAAGAATTATTCTGCTTTGTTTTTTAAGTGCTGCCATTCAGCAGAAAAGATCTTAGCAGATCATTACTCAAATGGTGGAATAATTAATTAATTCTTTTTTCAGATTTCAAAACCTTTGCTGGAAAAACAGGCACTGATTCACAAGGGTGTGTCAGTAGATTCAATTTTTATCACCTGATTTAGTCCATTCTAATCAACAAAGCACTTCAGCATATGGATGTTTTGAAGGCTTTGCTCAACTCAGCTAGAATCAACAGAACATACCTCATGCGTAAGGATATTAGTAAGGGGAGATGGACTTAAGCATGCACTTAAATGGCCTTACTGAATCAGGGTGTAGACAATTTGATATGCACAGGCAGGCCTCAGTAAGCATGAAATCTCACTGGTATCAATGAGGTTTTCTATGAGTAGACTGCAAAATTAGAGCTCCATTTAGTAGGTGGACAAAAATGTGCAGTTTTATGCAGCTTTTAGATAACAAAGAAAAAACCAACAGTATACAACAGACATAAAAACTGTATGCTTTATGCAGTTATATATATTTTTAAATATTGCGTATAAATGCAAGCAGTGTTACATCTGCTGGCAGAAATGTGGTTATTAAACCCACCCACCAATAGAACTTAAGGAACATTAGGTGATGAATTGCAAGCAGCTGCATCTTTACTGCACAGTCAGGATTTTATAATAAGCCTGAAGGTAATGTTTCTCTGCATAATTATCTTTCTCAGCTAAAAAAGGAGGTCTTTCTTGGGAAAACCTCAAGAATATGTACTAAAAACTAGGTCCCATGGGGAATTAAAAGAGATTTGGGCATCTAAATTATCAATTAGATGCCTAATTTAGATCCTCAAAAAACAACCCTAGCCCAATAGCACTGCAAAACCATGCAACCCAACCTTTCCAATAGAAGAACCCCCTAAGTGCCTTAACATGAGAGAGCAGTCTGCCACCTTAATCATTTGGCCTGATGGTCAGGACATGTGCACACGCTTAAACATAAATTCTGTAAACATAAAATCTGACAGACATCAGAGCAGCTTCAACAAAAGGTAATGAGTGTGCAAAACCTCAGCCTAGGCTGGCTACCCTGCAGAGTGCTAATTAGGGCACTCTCCTGGGAGGTTTGGGTTCAAATCCTCTCAGATAAAGGATGCTGAACAGCATCCTGAGTGTCCTTATCAGCCAGTGAATGCACAAAAAGAGCACCCACACCAGTGTTTCACAATATAGCCCTAATCCCTCATTGGTTTTAAAAAGAAGAGACTTTCACCCAATCTCTAGGGGATGTTTCAAGGGTATGAACGGGAAGAAAAGGCTGCATATTAATTATGTCCTATCCAAGAGCAGTATTTCCTATTAACTTCTGCAGGTCCTGCATTTTTACAGCACCCAAAGCTCCTCATGAACAATATATGGAGCCTATGCACTGCTTTGGTATTCTGCAAGACTATTCCGTATTTAACAATGATAACACTCCAATTTTCTTTGTATAGCTGAATTTTTCCCAAAATATTTCTAAATTGTTCCTTTGGCTATATTTCAGGCAAACTAATTATGTCCAGAGAGTCATCAAAGTGTTACAGTGTTTCAGCCTGTTTAAATATTTTAAAATGTACATTACAAAATAATTGATCAGGGTCATATTAACACCAAAATTATTATGTATAAAGAGAGATTTTATTTTCTAAGTGGTATTTGTGTGAAAATGTTAAGTGTCAGAGAGAAAATAAAAAGCAGATAGATTCAACAAGTGAAACGTATTAATATATTCACTATCACAGGTGCTCTTTTGGCAGATCAATTTGTGCAGCTCCAAGAAAGACACCAATGTTCTCTGTCTACACTGTGCAGTAGGTGTTGCTCTGTGGTAAACCCTGCAGTCCTCATTCCTGAGTGAGGATCTGATGGCCAGATCCTGGCTGCACTTCAGGAAGAAACCTGAAAGTGCAGGTGCCCCGTTCATGTCCAGATTTGTTTCAGAAGGAAACATTTGTTTGTTCCAATAGCTAACATTGCCCGTTTATCAGAGAACCAGGCACAGATCAGACCTACTCTTTCTTCTGGACATACAACACCATTGAGTGTCCTTTCATCATTCAGTTACTAATTTCATCTAGGTTTATACATCTATTTGCACACTTAGCTGTGCAGTCTCACCAAAACGGAGACTAGTTGCAGAAAGTCATTTTCTCCTGCAGCTATAAAGGAAACTGTTGCTATGCAAGTAGCATCCAGAGCAGTCCATTAGTCTTCGACGTATACCTGAAACCCAATTAAGGGTACAATGGGAATAAGTTGTTAAGAAGGTGTTCCAGGAGGTTTCTGCAGTATTACAATTGCTCTATATGTCAGTGACTAAGTTTGCTTGCCTATTAATCCTAAATGCTATAAGACTATTTTAAAATACTCACAAAGGAACTGTTAAGTGTTTTTAAACTGTGTCTTGCTCAGGTGGTAAAGGATGCTGCCTTTGGTTTTGGACTTAAAACTCTTTGGCTGGTGAAATAAAGAAGATACGCAAGTATCACAGAGGTAGATAGGAAAATTCATTACCGAGTTAATTGCTAATTAGTTACAGAAACCTGACAGCATTTGAGCTCCTCTTTCTGAAAGTGACTCTGAACAGAAAGTCTTTTATTCCATTTATCAGTGTTTCAGACAAGTGCCACGCACCAGCAGAAGGGCTGGCTCTGCCCAACTCTCTGATGTGCTCCTGGCCAGGACCTTTCAACAGGCCAGCAGCAGATTGTGCCAGAAGTGAGGCATTCTATGGGCATTGTGCCCCAGTTGCCATGAGGTGGTCCCTGCCTATTTCTTAAATGTGAACTTCCTGTGAAAATACCTTTGGGTCCCAGGAAGGACACCGGTCTCTTAAGTTACTTCTGCAGCCATCTCTTTCTCACCCAGTGACAGGAATCACCATGTCCCCTTCCAGAAGGGTCAGCAAGCACTGCCACCCACAGACCACATGTGCCCAGCTTGGAGGGATGCCTCCTTCAGGCAGCCAAGTGGGCCTACTTCATTGCTATGATGCTCAAGAAGATGCCCAAGGAAACGTACCTGACTGTCTAGCAACAGAATGTACTTGGTTTGGCAATCAGCAACAGGTTTTGCAGGGGAAATAACCTTTCAACAGATATGCAGGTCTGAGTTTAATACAAGAAATAACTCACTCAAACTTTTGTTTTCTCAGAGTCGTTTGTTGATATGAATAACACTAATCCCATCTGCCTCCTGCCACACCACTGAATTTTACTCTTGTGTGAACTCAGTTAAGTATCATGTACCTGATGTGGTAGGCACACCAGTTACCACCAGCTTCGTGTTCCAGTGCCCTCCTGCAGCAGACAGCAGCACGAGGACTCTACAGTGCAGCCTCTGCAAAGGAACACATGGTATACGCTCAATCACGGGTATGGTTGGACTCTTACATAGCTACTCAGTGCACTTACATTAATCAGGTTGCATAAGGGGAAATTCCTGTTGCCAGTAAGTCAACAAAAGGTAGATCAGATGCAAAAGACCAGAAGAAATACATTGCATATTTTCAGACTTTTAGGATAGTTGCATATTCTAATTTTTTCACTTTCATGTCATTCTTTATCTCCGCAGTCAAACTACAGAAGAGTATTTTGTTGACAAAATGGTTTCAAAGTCTGTGCTAATAGCCTAAGCTCTTCTCTCCTTCTCCTCCAGGTGGTTGCTTCAGTTTCATGTGGTGCAGCGTGCTGCTGTTGTATTTGTCTAGCAGGGCAGCTTCAAATGCCTAATGCTTTCAGTGTGTTAGTCAATTCTTTCTTTGTTTCACCATACACACAGATACATTGCCAAGGAAATGAAAATTTAAACAAGTCACAGAATTTCTGAAATATAGATGACATAAAAAGCCACTTGCTAAAGTAAATCATACCCTGGCAACTTAATGTCTTGCAGTAATGAGAAAATTCAAAGTTATTCCTGGTGACAACTGATCACACTACTACAGTCTTCATGAGAAACACTAGATAAAATGGAAAAGAGTATCATGTCCATTAGCAGGGAAAATACCTCTGAAAGCAAGTATAGCAGAAGATACCCTAAAAAAATTGGCTGAGCCTTTTAGTGGGATAAACCCAAGTCAGATTGGATCCTAAAATCAGATTGTTTATGATACTTGGGACTTCTTGAAAACATTTAGCTTAAACCCCAAAACATCCAGTCTATTCCCCTCCTTTGCTTGCAAACAGATTTGTTCTGTTTGGATATGCCAACAAAAAAGAAAAATGGTGTAGAAGGCAGCCACAAACAAAAGAAAAACTTCACATTTCACAGTGTTCTCCCTGCTGAAGACAAAAGAAAGGTGTCATGAATAAAGAAAGGAATCAGCAGCTGAATTATTTTCTGTCTATACTTTTCATGCATCATATACTTTTCATCTGAAAGCCCTATGGTGTCTTTAATAGTGTTGTTAACATCGTTCATTTAAATAAGATTTTCAGACTCATACTGCTCTTTTCTAAAGTGCAGCAGCTGAGGAGGATGAGCAGCACAAAAGGAAGCAGAACTGAACTGCTTTGGGCTTCCACTAATTCCTGCCACTGAAGAAAAAATAGTAGAGAGACATAACGCCTGCTTGATGCCAAACAAGACTACCTTCTCTCTTGCTGAATGAGGTCACTTGTGACTGGATCAGCTGACATCTGACCCACTGTACTGGCAGGACGTCAGAGCACCCAAACAGGCAGAAATAGCTTTGATCATGGGAATGGGTTAAGCGCACGTGGTGAACATACACAGATTGTCCAGGTCCATGCTTCAAGTCCATGTCATGTAATCTGCATCACATATGGATGACATTAATTAACGTTTACATCACTTTAAAGTTAGGATAGGATAGGCTAGGCTAGGCTAGGCTAGGATACAAAAGTAGGCAGACAAAAGGGTGGGTGGAGATACTTTAAAAAAACCTCTCAACTATAGCTAAATCGAATCCTGGCCATTTTGTGGAAATCAGTGAACATTGTACTTACTGTTGCAGGGCAGGGGGGAAGAAGACAAAAACATGTGGGTCAGACAGTGTGTCAGAAATAAGTTTCCAGTTAGGAGTAACTGGAAACCACTCTGCAGAGGCAACCAAACCCCATGGAGGCAGCACTGCTGCCAGCCACCTGTATCCCTTACCCCAGCTATGACCCACCATGTCACTGCACTGAGCAGGAAAACACACATCTAAAATTATTTTGTGAAAAGAAGTCTTTTCCTGAAACAGATTATATAAAGAGCAAACCTGAAGACCTGTAATAATGTATTTTATCTATAGGACTCTTAATGCAGAATCTTATACCCCTTGATTCAGTAAATCACATATATAAATTGAAAGTCTTTCAGTGTTTTCCTGAATTTTGTTTACATTCACTACATACATATGTGCTTTGTTCTTCACAATCTATAATCTCTCTTCTACTGAGATTACAGGAAAATGAAGTTCCAATTGTGCTTTGTGGCACTCACTCTGTTAGGTATAAAAATGTCTGTGCCATAAGAAATTTATCATGATTATGATTTCACCAAGAGAGAAAACACTGTATTGGGAAAGTGTTCCATCTAGAGCTGCCCCGAAACTGTGAAGTTTGTACCACAATTTTGAACTGAAGCCCAATTTCCATAAACATTGTGACTAACTAGGTCAGGCATCATTTCTAACACATTGTAATTTAGAGATCGTTCATGAGATGCAATAGTGGGAACCATGGGTCACTCTGTGTGTCTGTGTGTGCGTGGTATGTATGTTGTGTGTGTTTGTGTGTATGTAAGTGGGGCAGAGCCACCTGAATCACGGTGAGCCTCCTCTTTACTGAGCCATGGTGTATGCATCACTATACAGGGTGACATAGCACACCGGATAGGGCAATTATGCTTTTGGAGCAAAAGAAGCCAGGCTGCTCCTATGGGCCTCAGCATGCATTGTAAACATTCAGCAGGGTCATACAGTCGTGCTTGGCTGGTTAGCCCATGCTGAAGGCCATTCTATTGTTTTCATCTCCATTATAGCTAGCATGCTTGTCCTTCTGAATACAGACTTTACAGTAACACTTCCATCTGGTAAGCCACAAAAATAGAATCTGTTTTTCCAAGCCCTGATTCACTGGAGCAATTTTCACTCTTGCAGATCTTCCCACTGAAACCATCAGACCTTTTCTCATGACTGAAGGTCATACTAAAAGATTGAGGCAACTGGATTCTTTTAATATCTGACATTTTAGAAGGCACTCAGAACACTGTGAGATCCCTGCTAAAATAATGTTTGCAAGGGAACTACTGCATGTATCTGGGAGTAACAAAACCAGTGAAGGAGATAAACATACAGAAGGGAAGACAAAAGTGTCTCCTAAGGCACAATTAGAACTACATAAAGGCAGATGACAGTGCCTTGAACTTGTGTCCTTGCTAATCAAGTGCATTCTAAGTGATATAATTGGCTGGCTGAAAATCAGAAAACAGTAGATGGTAGCTGCCAAGGTTTGTTGTTTTAATGGAAAAACACTGTAAAGAGATTTCAAATGATGGCATACTGTACAGTCTCTTTTTGTAAAGAGTTGCTTTGTGAACATCTTGCAAAAGATAGCAACACATTTCAGCTTTAAGTCAGAACACTGGGAGAAATGCCAGGCTAGCCCAAACTGATTTGGTTACCTACATCCCTTCCAGCAGATGTCTTAACAGTGTAGATGCTGCTAAGGTGCATATAAAGAACCGAATGTGATTAGAATACACATTAGTGAACAGGAAAATGGCTCATTCCATACATATGCACATAAAACTATGTAAAAAGAATTGTTCAAAGGACATTACTAACTTTATCACTAAACTGACAGCCTTCCTCTTTAAATTGAGTTCAGTATCCCCTTCCAAATATCTCCTGTGCATCATCTGCTTTGTCTCCCCACTCTCCTTGGTGGCTTCTAAAACCTGGAGCTGATTCCAACATTCGTTACCTAACCACAGTCTCTGTAAGTCCTTTCTTCTGGTGCTTGCCCCACTCTCTACCTTCCTTCTCCCACTGCTTTGCCCACTCATGGACATCTCAGCACCAGGTTCCTTTCTTCTGCCCTGATTACCCCACTGGTTCCTTCTTTTGGAAAATTCAGCACACTGTACTTCTTCAGAAACTTGTTTAGCTTGTCCACCCTGGCAGTAGCTGAGGCAGTCAGCACACCCCATCATGTGAGGAAGAGCAAATGGGTGAGGCTGGTCTTTCTGCCCCTGCCAGCCACTGTGGCAGGCAGCATCTAACTAGGTACAGTCTTTATGAAGTTCTCTTGAAGGATCTAAGAGAAGATCAGGTGTGTCTACTGTAGGCAGTATTTTCAAACTTCTTAGAAGACAGACAAACATCTCAAGAGAAAATTCAGATGTTTTTTGAGCAGGCTGAAAAAAGAAGCATTTATGACAAAATGTTATCAAACGGACAAGGGCACTCACACTGTTGGAGGTGTAGGTGGCCAGATTTCATTTTTTGTAGTGGAGGGCAACCCCTTTTTCTGTGCCCTCTTTTCTTGAAATAGCATTTCAAGAATGCTATATATAGAATGCTATATATAGCAGAATTTTTGCTATACTCTCCATCATCCATTGTCACTTGCATTGTACTATGAACTCACAGCACAGATTACTACCACCTGTACTACAGGATCAAGCACCTTAGCTGGCAAAGCAGCTATCACTCTGGCCCATAAGAAAAGTATGCATGAACTGTTGAGAATACCTGTGAGGACCCAGATGCAGTTAAATTCAGCTGTAGTTATTTCTCACCTCCAAAAGACTGTGGCACTTCTTCTTTCAAGGAGACTCTGGCGAAGGGCCATGGGGAAGCTCTGCAGTGGGAAAGACGCTCTCCTTCCCCACTGCCCTTATGGTGATTTTGGTACCTCCCAGGGGTAAGCAAGGCTGCTGCAAGTCTCCTAGTGAGGGAGCAGGACTGGCTCTGTAGATGGCTCCTTCTCAGTTATTTGACAGGTTGCTAAAATTTCCCTAAGGAATCCGAGCAAAATAAGTTGAAATGAAGCGCTATAAATGTGTAATGGCATAGAGTTTTATCAGGTAAAGACAGGGCATTTTGTATAGCCAAGGGGCTTTCTTCCTCCCAGATTTCAAAGGTCTCCTGTGAACAAAAGCGGTAGCAAGCTGCTTAAAGAAAGGTTATACACATTTAAAATGTAGGCTTAGGGAACTTCACTATAGGATTCACTCCTGGCTCCCACTAAGATTCTAAATATACTATTCTTTGTGTGTGAATTTTACATATGTTTTTGTTAAAAGAAAAGTCACACTGTGAGTTTGTTGGATTTTTACATTTCTGGATGTAGTGGATTCCAGAGATGTAAATTCTTCTTTCAAAATACTACCAACTATCACAATTTTTTTGCCTGAAGGATCAGCATCCATGGCTGTTTCCAGCTGATAGCTACAGATCAGTGCTGTTTGAACATCATTTGATCTACTGAGATGGTACTAAGTGAACACAGTTGGTGGTTTTGTGGAGTTCTAGTTGTCTGCTCCAGTTGGAAGCTAGTTGTCTGCTTCACTGGATATATAAGCTGAAACAGCTGATCAAGAATGAGATCTTATTTGAATAGTTAAACACTGTCTTCATCTGAGCATTAACTAATTTGCATGGCAAAATTCCAATTTACCATCTATCACTTAAATGACAGCCTGTGAAACAGTAGTTCAGCATTCTTCACTTGCCGTGTTAGATTTCTATTCAAATCGGGAGAGGAAACATATGTGGAGTATGTGTGTTGGGGGCAGGCATTGTAAAACACACACAGAATGCATACTTAACACCAAAAGCATTAGATATAAAATATAGAATATAAACATGGAAATTACTCTGTTCCATTAAAAAAACCACCAAAAAACAACTGTTTTAATTGAACAGAAACAATAAGCAATATATTAAAATCTCTTAATCCATAGGACCAGAGGCATATGGAAAATCTAAATTCGTTTCCTTGAGCATAATGGCAGCATCCCACTGAGTTGTTCCTTAGAAACTACAAATGTGCCACAAAAAAAAGAGATCTACCCGTTTTCCTGGAATATAAAAAGAATTGTGCTTGTTCCTTGGTTTGGGGTAGCTTAAGCACCCAGTTACAAAGAAGCTATTCCTGGGTAAAACCCAGATTTAGGGCTAATCCAAAATCTGTCATTATGTGTTGACCCATCGATGTTACCCAGGTGTATAGGGCTCAGACACTTGATGAGATCTCCTATCTGAAAACATCACCTGTTTGGGGAGTATCTGTATCCATTACAAAGTCAGCGTGTTTTAAGTCTGTAAATTGACAGCTTAAAATAGGAGCAATTTCAGGAAGAGGGAGCAACTGCGACTGAAGCACAGTTGCATTCAGACTATTAATGCAGAGCCGCTGGACACTCCTTTGAGGCCCACTCACAGTCAGAAGGTTAACGCAGCCTCCTGTCTGCCAACTCAAGTTTAGAAAAAGACATATTTTGACTTGAGGGAGGTTTTAAGTTGTTATTTTTGCTGTAGGGATAATCTAATATTGCTACTATGTTCCATTTCAAGGTTAAGCAGTAAAACCAAAATTCCCTCTGAAACAAATACACATCCTCATCACTGTCCCAAGTGCTTCTGCTCCCTCATACATCCCACGGGTCCCATGACATACCTCAGTTTCATGCTATAGAGACATTCATGGTACATCATGGTTCTCACTTTATTTCAGACATTTTAAACTCAAGAAGAAACCTGCAGAAAATAATTAGGTTTCAGCACTGTGGGGATACCATGGAAAACCAGAGCAGTCAGCAGGGTCTACAGGAGCTTGGTGTGGAACAGCTGAGATGCAAGCGCTCTGCATTGCTTGATCCGGAGGACAGGGAATTGCTGGTCCTGGATGCAGTTACCAGTGCCAACATGCCCAATCCAGATCCCTAGTATGAGCACCTGGGACACTTTGTACACCAAGGTAGTAGATCCCCTCTTTTGTATGCAAGTCACAAGCATGGGCCTCCCAAGAGCCCTTTTTTTTTAGAAATAAATGCAGGCTTTCCCCAAAACAGATCCTAAGCATTAAAGCAAGATCTCTTTGGTTACTCTCATAGGTGATTCTTCAGCACTAGCAGGTGTTCAGCACCCTGCAGGAGGTGGAAACAAAAACCACTTCTTTTTGGAAAAGCCAAACAAGTTTGAAAACTGTGGCTCTCATTTCCACATAAGAAATGAGACAGCTCACCTCTGTTTCCCAGTGCCTGCTCTGCAAAGAACCACAGGTTTCTGCCAACGCATCCTGTGTGGCAGCCCTGCTGCTTGCTACTGTGGTTGTGGGGGTCTTTCCCCCTCCAGACTTGCTCCTGGCCTGAGCACAGCAACCCAACGGTTCTCGCCCCAGGATGATAGCTTAGCCATGTAATGCTAAGCCAGCTCCTCCTGCCTTACAGCCCTCAGAGATGGTGAAGCAAGCTCCTCCTGCTGCTGTTTCTAGTTCACTTTGGCCCAATGGTCTAGTGTGGCGTGCCACCCGTGGCTGCCAAAAAAGTGTGTGCAATCAACAACCCTGGGCCCTCAGGGGCTTGCAGTGTGGGGCGGGCAATGGGAGCTGCAGGGTAAAGTGGCTCCACAGGGAGCCTGGACCTGGTCTTTAAACTCTCAAATGTGGTTTTTTTTTGAACAGTACCAGGTATAAATAACAGAGGATAGGTGCAACTGATGCCTTTAATTATGTTTTTTAAATGCCAGTGACATACACTGATGAAATGGTGCTGTTTGTACTGTCATATGGGAGCGCTCTAGAAACTTGTTGCCATGTTTGTACATGCTACAGTGGCACCGATCTTTTAAAAAGTGGGATGAAATGGCTTTTTAGCCATTTTCATAAAGAATTAAATACATGATTTTATAAAACTCACCTCTGAACAAAAACCTAACAAACTATGGATGCAAGTCACAATACAAGTTATGTTTTGCCAAACAACATGGGATGGTCAACTTTTTCCCATTTCATATGTGAAATGCTGAATTATATTTATTTTGATGTGTAAACCCTCCCCACCCCATTCACACAGGTAGATCGTTATGAGGAACTGTGCAAGTATCTCGTGCCAGAACTACTGTAGTAGGAAAATTCTGCTGTGTGTGCATGCGTGCTGGAATGTGTCTGCTTCCAGTAAGACATATATAAAAAAAATTAAAAACGTGTGAGAAAAAACAGTTCTTAAAGTCTGTGGTCACATTTAGGTCTTTTCATTCTTGCGAGACACATTTGGAGAGGAAATTAAAAAACCAAAAGCACACACACACACGAGGGAAAAATGAGTTTAGATGTAAACATATGACCCTCAAAGAGCAGATGGAAAAAATGTACCATCCTTGTATTTACCTCTGTGAATTTAACCATTACCTACGATTAAACAAGTAATCACAAAAACACACAAAAAATGTGTCCTATTGAGATGCTCTTAATGCACTGGGAAGACACTTGCATTCTGTAGGCTGTTTGCTTACAATGAGAAACTGCTGGCTCTTCAGGCTTTTCCCAGAGGAGATGGGCATTTTGCCAGTGTTTCATTTTCAAGTGCCATTGTTCACCTAGAGCTTTAGCAAAAAAGCTTTTGCTTATTTATTACTAATCCTAGCCTAAGTAATGATCATTTTTAATCCTTCTACATTTTAAAACAAACTTATCAGACAATGACACCAAACACAATGTCCCCCAAAGCTCTGGCATTTATTTTTTCATTTAATAAGTAATTCTACAATTCACACATCCATGGAATTGCTTTATTGGTTCATGAAACTTGCTTCTATGAGCATTCCTTTGACAAAATATAAATCTTAGTCAGGTTGTGAGGACTTTTTTCAACACGCTTTCGTTAGTTATAGTCTTGACAACACAGTAACAGAAAGGAACACTGTGTGTTGCTTACTTTATCCATCTGCCTGTGAATCTTTGTAAAATGCTGGTGTATTCATATATTATATTATTCAGACTTGATATGTATTAGACAGAATGATTTTTTTTTAAAATAAGTAATACAGCTTTTTTAGTAATGTAATGTCACATCTTCATTTATCTTCATTATTTGGTATAAATTCATGCTATAATCTTGACTGAAATCAGTTTCAGAGACCTAGCATAATCCTTGTTCTCAACACCAAACACTGTAATTTGGTGTAATTGTCTGTGCTTTGTCATGAGATGCTCAAAACCAAACAAGCATGGATGCCGGATGTCATTTTACACATTACAGAAAACCCCTGATCCTTCCATTTTGATGGTTAATGCTCTATTACTGGGAAGAAACACTGTGAATATCAGCCAGCTACTTCTGTAATTTTGTTAGCCTTGCATACAAGGCTGCCAGTCTGTAATCTACATTATGAAATAATTGACTTGTCATTTAACTAGTTTAGTGTCAATAGAAAACACTTGCCAAGTAGTTTGCAATACATACATATGAAGAGCTGTTTGGGCTTTTCAGAAGGGTTGGAATGAGAGAATTGTTGTCATAACTAATGTCAGCAGCAAATCCATCTAGTCTTCAACTTCAGCTAGTGCAGCTCTCTAGAAAACAAACAGACAAAAAAAAAAATCCCTCTACCTATATATATAAAGTTTTAGCAGATTATTTAAATGCTTCATGGAAATGGAGATTTCCTTGTGAAATCTCTACATTCCTAGCTAGCAGTGCCAGAGGACAAGAGCACTCCAGAGACTGTCAGTGCAATTTTGTGGTTCCAGCCTATGCAGAAACCATAATCTCATTCAGGAAAAGGGAAAATGAGAATATGGCAACTCTGTACCAAGATTTATTTTGTTAATCTTTGCACCAGGAAGAAGGCTTACTTTTCAGCATCCAACCAATGAAAACCAAAAGGTGAAACTTCTCTAGAATTTACGGAAATCGACACAAAAAACACAGAGTCAGGAAGGGGAGGCAGTGGGGAGGGGGGCGAAGAAAGATCTGGCACATGGGACAAAGAGAAGGAGATCCAAACAGTTTCCTTGTTTCCAAACTCCTGACTGCCTCCCAGACACCCCCAAAAGCCAGTACCTTCTTCCCTTCCTTGTTCTACAGGCTTACCCCGGCTGCCTGTCTGCAAGCAACGAGGGGGAAGGGAGAAGCTGCTTTTAGGTATTTCCACCATATCCAGCCTTACAGATAGAGTCAAAAGACACCAGAGAAGTTGACTGGGACCTGCAGAAGCTGCTTCTTTCTGGGCAAACCACAGCAACTCTCCAAATCCTCAGCAGGGTGTAGGATTAAAACAAAACAAAAACAAAAAGTGGCATTTGCTGTCGCAGTGTCATGCAGGACACAGACTGGCTTCCCTCCTCCCCAAGAGAGGCAAATGAGCAGTTAGTGTACAGGAGCATGCCCAAAGCTCTGTAGGTTGTCCCCATAACACCTCTGCTCCCTGCGTGGCCCTGCTCATGGCCATGGTACTCTCAGGGACCTGACTGTCATGTGGTCACCAGCCAAAATAAAACCTGTGCCCCAAAATGAGGATGATTTGCCTGCTGATTCTCAAAAAAAATATCAGCAGATGAGAACAACACTTTCATCTGCACTTGAAATCACCTGGATTAAATATGATCCTAACCTGCTCTCCTTTACAGTTAAACCAGTAGACTAAACCATACTGGTAAGGTATATTATCTTTGCAAAAATTCACTTCCTTTTCAATTACATTTAATTTCCACTTCATCTTTCCCTTATATTTATTCCACAAACAAGCCATTGTGTTATTAATGATTCAGAGTTCCCCAAATCCATATGTTTTATGGATTTTATGTCAAAGTGGACTCATAATACTTTAATGAGGAAAAAGAATAATATTTTACTGTACTCACATCTTACACTACCCAGCCAATAGGCCTGTAAGCAGTTCTGAATCTTTCTGTAACAGCACCATGGAGATTACAAAAAAGAAATAGGCATTGCCAGATTTCTCTGCCTCCCACCCCTCAAAAGGATTAACGTTTTCCTGCAAAACTTTCTTAAAGAGCTAGTATATTTGTAGCAAATTGTTAATTCCTCTCTGATGGTTATACAGCTACATACAGGTGTAGAAAATCCTTTAACATTTTGTAACAAGCAGAAATCAGATAGATGATAAAACAGGGCTATCAGTCACTTTAGCAGTCAAGTGAATTTGATTTTCCTCATTTTTCTGTTTTTCTAGTTTGCCATGTGCATGCTCAGAGATTTAGCTATTCACGTATTAGAATGACATATTTAAAGTACTGAATTTCACATTAGCAATGCAGATGGAGGAACGAATGATCTTGGAAAATTAGACGGTGGAAAGACTGGTGTTGGAGACTAGCATGAGAGTTGGAAATCCTAGACAAAGCAGAGAAAAAGGGTATTAGAGAGGAGGCAGAAGGGGAAGAGCAGAAAGCTATGTTAGAAAAAGAAGGAAAAACTCTGATAGAAGAAAAGACTGGAAGATGGAGTAAAGAATCTGAGGAAAAGCTAAAGTGAAAAGACGAAGATTAACAGCTAATAGAAATATTAAAATGTTTAGATAGCAGCATTTCATTGACACTAATTAATAAGAAATGTGTTAGTGTGTACAAAATTGATGCCATTTTTTCACAGAATAACTTACTAGGTCCATTGTCCCCCCACTCTTCCAGTTGTGCCAATCACTTGCTGGTAGATTAAGATACTGAAATGCCTGTTTATACCATTCAGTTTAAGCTCTATTACACACACATAGGCACACGCACAGAAGAGTGCTTCAATGACTGCTTATGAGATAAGGAGTTTGTATAAAGGAAAGGGTAAGACTGGGGAAGGAGAGAGGAGGGATAAGGGGAAAATCTCTGAGAAAAAAGGAGACATATTCAAGAGATGTCAGTCTTGAAATTAGAAGCTCATTAATTCTCAGCTTATTTTCAGTCTCTGTGGGGATTTACCATATGTGACAGCTACTCAGCCTTGGAGTCCGATTAGAACTGTTTTCTAACTACTAGTCTAAATTACCACTGGAAAGCCTCACCATTTTCAGCAAAGTTTGATGAACTGGTTACCCTTTAACAGCAATGTTTTGTGCACTAAATTGCAACTGGCCTGCTATTTTTCTCATATCACTGCTGACAGATGAGCCCGATTATCATCCTAGATCCACCTTGCCCAAGCTCATTTGGACAACAAAGATAGCAACTGAACTGAAAGAAAATTCCAGGAAAAGTAATTGAAGACAAATTAAAAATTTCAATAGATTTTCCTGGAAATTTGCCCACAAAGCATATTGTTTACATATCCACCTCCATCCAGAAGTTTGAAAGCATACCCCAGGATGCCTGCTGTTAATGTTTTAGCCCTACCCTGGCCAGGTTTCTCACAAAGCTCCCGGATGCTCTAGGCCAAGACCAATTTGTCAGTGCCAGGTTGTATGATGATTTATGACTATAGCCCAGTGAGGATGGCAGCTATGCTCTGTCTCTCCCTAACTGGCTGTGTTGAACTGAAGCCATTCCAGATCACTGGCTGGCTACATGGGTGCACGGTCAGAGAGGCTGAAGCTGTTTATTGAATTTCCAGGTATAAACAGCAACAATAACTTTTGTAGTTGAAGAAGAATTTTGGAAGAGAAAGTATAAAACTGTTCAAAGCTGCTTCGCACTTTAGTAAATATGTCACAGAGGGAGAAGCTAGGCTTGCCTAGGAGAGGTGAAAAAGCTTCTCAAAGTTAATATTTTATTTGGTCAGGTTTTTTCATGTCACACAAGGTACCAAAGGAAGGAATATCTGAACACATACCCAAGATATCCTGTAAAAGCAGCAACAGCTATCTTAACATGTACATAGTGTGGCAATTTGTAAATGATTCTGCTCACACAGGGTGAACACTTAGGCTCTGATTTCTCTTATCCAAAGAGCAAAGAAGTCATGTACGATCTGTAGAAGGGGCTCAAAGAACAAAATCATATCTTTAAGAAAAAAAAAGTAGGAAAACTGAGGGTAAGAAAATTAAGATTATTATTAATGAAGCTAGTACTAAAATAAGGATACATTACAAATGTTAGAGTCCAGACTGTAGGACACAAGGAATTTAAGAGTAGCGGTGTGAAAAATGAATGACATGAATAAGGAAGGTCCAAGTGGCTTGCATGAGCAGCATGGGATAAACGTTGTACCCTGAGTAACATCACTTCTTGTTTGGGACTGCTGTAGGTAAGATGGTGCTTAATGTGTATGAAAGGATAAGGATCAGGCTCTGTCTGGCAGTGAATTAATGCCTCTATCAAACTGTGTCTCTGAAGGAAACCTTAATTTGCTTTTCTGAATAAGAAATCTCTTTCTGGAGAGCTGTGAAGATTGACAAAATTTCTATAAAGAGAAAAAAGAAATATAGATTCTTTTAACAGCATTGGCAAATTGTTCTTGTTGGGGTTTTTTTCCCAATCCAGGAGTGCTTTATCAGCAGGGTTATGGTGATAATTGGCTACACCTCAAGTAAGATGAACCTGCGTCTATTGCAGGGGGAAATAGAAGGCAAAAAAAAGAAGAGGAACAGAGACAAAAAAATATGTTATTCGCATTTCCTCAATATCACAGAATCCACTAGCAGGTCAAAGTTGAATAATTTCATTTCAGAATAATAAAATCAATGCTGAAGAATGATGAAACAACAGCTACCATGGCTGCTTCAGGTGTTATGATACCATTATAGCACAATAGCCTTATTATTCACTGTAGTTCTTCCTAGCATGTCTTGACCACCTGTGACAAGTGTTTCTGAATCTACGCACAGTCAAAACCTCAAATTAAATCTGACAAACACAGAAAGTGTTTTGAGCTAACTTGTCCTCCCTTCGCAGTTGCTCATTATGGAGTGACCTACTCTTTTCATGTCCTACACAACTCACATCCCTGTAGATTGTGTTTCTTGAAAGCTGATAGTTACAAGCACTGACATTCGCCAGGTTTTATATACCAGGGAGTTAAAATAAGAAGAATCTGACAAACAAAGACATTGTAAATAACATGAGAGACCCTTACTAAACCTGCACACTGTATGAATGCAGAGGAAAATTAAGTTACTCTACTTTCAGAGGCTCTTTGTAGTGCTCAATTCCCATTGTATGAGTGTTATTAGACGTGCAAGCACATAACTGCAGATATGTCAAAGTCATGCACATTATAACAAGGTTTCAGATGCTCCATAATGAAGACTTCATCAGAGAGTGAAAATTATTGGCTCCCCTGTTGATGGCTTTTACAAAAATCTTAAAAGTAGAAAGTTTGCCAGCTGGATTAATCTTCCTGTGCACAGTCATTTATGAAGCTTTGAAATTTTAACCATTGGCAACAATGCTATAGTTGAAAAAACTCCAAGAATATCAGTTCGATGACAAACAATGGTCTGCTAAATAGAGACATGCTGTCCTGACAGCTCTGCTTCAGCTACATGGTATGACATGTGCCAGCAAAAGCACAGAAGACATTTTGTAGCATCATAAAACTGCTTCCAGAAATGAGCACCCTGCAGCTATTAGAAACTGCGTGAGAATCACCAAATGTCAGCCTCATGCTCAACAACATTCAATTTAATAAATGGATTTAAGAAAGTGAGCAGCGTAAGATGCTTCAGAACACCCTTAAGACTACCATGATAATATTGAGTGCTTGAGAAAAAAAAAGCAACTGTTCACTGTAAAACAAGGGGAGAATTTTGTGTCTCATTTTTGTTCCCTGGGACCAATTAAGAACATTCTGACATTGTTATTGTCAGCACTAGGAACAGTGTACGAACGATAATCAATTTACTGACACCTCCTAATATTGATGGTCAGAGGCCTGCACTGAGGACAGCCCCACATTGTTCTGGCAGTTAACATCGTTTTTTTTCTTAAATTTTCTTTTCTGAGACAGGTATTTATGTTTATCCAAATCTAAAGAAAAAAAATGGACAGTGGGTAAAAGGAGTATTTCTGTGTACCAGATCTACAATGTGCTACAGAACTGGCTGGAAAAAAATAGAATTCTTTTTTGTCTCAAAAACTGTTGTTGAAATACTGTATGTCTTCTTATTCTCCCCTCCCTTTCCTTTTCTTCTCCTTGCTCTCCACTCCCATGGCTGCTCCAGCTCTGAGTGTGACCGGTGAGGCGAGAGGTGCCAGGGATGTCAGCGGGCACAAAGACATCCCTGCACCAAACATTTCCTGGCTTATGCCAAACAGATACCAAAGGAGAGGAAACCTCAAGTACTCACTAAAGGATGCTGAGTTTACCTCACTTTACTAACTTTTTTTTTTCAACAGTGCTGCTACTGCTAGAAAGGCGTGTAAGACTTACTTGTCTCACAAAAGCCCATATATTTGTCCAAGCAGGAGTTTCTGACCTGAGCAACTCAGTTTCAAAGTGAAATTTCTTCACTCAGACAGCTCTACCAGGAATATTACAAAATGCTGTAATTCTGTGATCCAATTAATTGAAGAAAAAGTACTGCATAAGTCTGAAAGGTTTTACCCTCAGCTAAAGTACAAGAGTACTTACCAGATCTCAGAGGTCTAGTACTTTTACCATTGGTTTCCAATTAACTAATTGACATCATCAGTGTCTATGAAAATCATGCCTCCTAAATCCCTTCATGAAATCAGAAGTGTAACATATCAGCAACCAAAAGCTGAAATCAGTATCTGTTCTCTTTCACAGGCTTGCATAAGACAGTAAAGAATACGAAAATATGGAAAGGGTTGTTCTTTGAATATTCTTGGTTAGCAATAAGTGCTTGTGAAAACACTTGGGATTTGGGTAACTCCCAAAAGATCCAAAAGCACATATGGACTATGACAGAAGGGAATTCAAAGCCCCATGTTTGGAAACAGGTTTTTACATACAGAAACATTCAGGTACAGAAAATCAGAATATGTTTGAACATCCCAGAGCTGTAAGGTATACAGATTAGAAAGGCAGTCCTTTGACGGGCAAAAATCTGCTACTACACTACAGAGATTACCCTGGAAATGAATACTTTATCTTGATTAAAGAAAAGGCTAAAATTTTACCACAGATTTCACCAGACCCAAGATTTACTCGCAGGTTGCCACTATTCAGAGTTACTTCTATTTCAGATGTTTTAAGTACATTCCTGTGCTGCTATTAATACCTGCACATTGATGCAGAGAATCACGTATGGCACAGTAGACACAGGTTGCGACACATGGCCATAATCCTTCTGTAACTGTGATCTTTCACCCCGAGTTTCTCAGGCTCTGCATACAGGGCTGAAACACTCAAATTGAGACTCATCAATGGCTCTCCCTTACTTAGAAATGCTCTAAAGGCACCCAATGACCTAGTTTAAACTTAAGCCTCATATTCCACATAGATCAAACATAAAAGTGAACTAGTCTAAATCTCTAAGTGTGACGTGTCTAAGACAGCTTTCTGGGCAAAGAAAAAAAATAGAAAAGCCTCATTATATGCTTAACAACAAGGTAGAAAATATGTAGATGGAGCTTATGCCTGATGGGAAAAAAGAAGAGGAGGGGGTGGGTAGGCTGAAGCTAGTTCAAAGCCTGTGACACCAGAGTAAATGCAAAAGGATTGTTTATCAGAATCCGCAATTCACTGGGAGATTTGGGGGACCGGGGAAGGAATGGCAGAGAGAGATTTGTTTTGAATACAAACTGGATTGGGTGCCTGTCATTTTAAGATTGGAAGCAGGGGAGACAGGTCTGCAGTAGCTCAGGAGAAGAAAGTGTTTCAGGCAATTGGTGATTAATTGTGCTCTACTATGCCACATCTCTTTCTATTAAACCTTAGATAGCCAAATCTGTTTCCTAATTGTTTTTGTGTTTCTCAGTCTTCCTTTTGTCTTGCATAGGGGTAGGCAATTTCTATGCCATCAATATCTCATTAAGGGGCCTGGGATGTGAAATGTCTTGCTTTGTTTTTAATTTTGTTTTCCAGGCTTTTTGCTACATTTTATGACACGGCATTTTTTGTTTGCTTGTTGCGGTCCATTTATTCTCTGGCATTCCCTTTCCCCAGGTTATAGCTTTATTTGTTTCTTTGTCGGTTGGCACTCGAGGTGTATGTAAATTATTGTTACATGCTTCACCATCACTACCTATTACTCTTCATTTCCCCTAATGACATTCTCATCTGAATGCTAGTGGCCTGCCCAGGTTGTACATATGTAGAAAACAACTTCAACTCATCTGTGAGTTCTTTTTTTTCTTTTTTTTTCTCTCTTTCTTATTGCGGTTTGCCTTAGACTTGTATTCATGAGGTAAGGAATACAGCTGCATGTTTTCCGCCTCAGGCAAAATCCTGCTGCCACTGGTGCAAGTAGCAGCTTAGAGGAAAAAGGAAGGGCATTCACACAAATAGCTAATCAAAGGGTTTTTAATGATACTCATTAGGAAAGAAATTCATTAACAAGCCAGCACATGAACATTCCCTGAAGGGAGAGTGATGTTATTGGTCACATCAAAGTCCCACCTGACTAACACCTTTATTGCTGTTAATAGTAAGGCCAAGTTAGCAGCAAAATCAGTCACATGCAGTTCCTGCTAAGGAAAAAGTCAGCAAGTATGGTCATTGAAGCTGGATCAATTCCAGTTTACTAATAAGAATGGCTTTTCAGCTTTTCACAGGGATGTGTAGTTTAGCATTCACCACTGATGCTTTTGAATTCATACCATTTTACATTTTTTACCCTTCATTCTCTCCCCTGCTCTTTCTCTACTTTTATTTGGATACCTCTGACTATGCCCACACTGGTGCCCATGGTAGTGGTGCACATATCCTCTCTGTGCCCCAGTCCCATGGCACTGCAAATCTTAGATGGATGGATGCCATTGCCCCTTAGGTCTGCAGAAGGCAACTGCATTGCAAGGTGCAGCGGGGAGCCGTGTTAAACTTCAGGCAGATCATTCTCCCGGACAAGGCACCAATCCAGGCACACCAGAGTTTACACCTACTACTCAGGATAGACACAGCCTCTGCACATCAGAGCCATTTCCAACTTGCAAGCATATAAGCCTTCTTTACGCTCACACCATTACTTACCTATAAAAGGGACTCTGTATTTTTCTGCCAACTCATTCCTAGAGATTAGTATTGGTATCTTGGGATGCTCATTTGCTCTGTAAAAATTAGTTTTTTAAATAGACTGAACCAGAAATCTCACTTTTATTGCACTGCCTTGATACAGTAGAGCTCAGTTATTAGAACAAATTGGAGCAAGCCGCTTCCTCGTTGTTTTACCCACATAATTACTACAGGCTGATACACAAAACCATGCTTCACTCTTATGCTTAGAGGCGAGATCTCCGTTTTGCAAGGACAGAGCAAGTTCTATTAAGCATTTTACTGCCAAAGGAGGTCAATTAAATTTAATTGGTTCTAATTAGCACTTGCTCAGGCTGTTATATTCTTTACCTGCATCCGAGTGACTCTCCAAGTGCTGCACAATGGATTCCTGCTTTTGAACACAAATGAGAATTACTAATGGCATCCTTGAAGGCAAAAGATGCTCCGATCAGCATAAATGGGGAACAAATAGCACAAATAGTAGCAGGCCTTTTTAGAAAAAATCCACAAACATTTCATCCGCATCTGGCTTTCAACTGAATGCAACTGTGCACCTTGCTGTTGAAAGTTATAACATGGAAAGTACACAAATGTAATTATTCTTTACCATAACTTCTTTACAGCTGAAAGATAAGTACTGGAGAATGGGAGGGGTGGAGGGAGAGTGTAGCAGCTCTGAAGAAATAACTAGATCATTTCAATGGTAGCTGAGACAAAGTACCAAGAAAAGGAAAAAAAAAAATCCCCAAACGTGTACATCTGAAATGCTTTGTTTTCTAGGATTTTTGAGGATGGTTTTAGAAGGTTTGTGTTTAAGTGGCAGGTTTGGTTTATTGGTTGTTTTTTTTTTTTCCATTCTGCTGCAGAGAGAGGAACAACCTCGCTTGCCTAAATGTCAGTGTAAGCCATTTCAGTCCTCAGGAAGCCAGCCAGTGGTGAGAAGCCAGCTTCAAACTCAGGATGGCCTAAAACAGACGGAATGAGGGGTCACATGCCAGAAGAGATGCTGCAATGCTGAGGTGCGGTCTAGGAACTTGCTTTCTGCTGGGGTCTTCCTGGATGTAGATACACAGTTAAATAAAGTCAGGCTAGAGAGCAATCTAGTCCTTATGCCAGCACTAGAGCTCAGAACTAGCTCGCCCCAAATCCCCAGTCCACATTCACAGCACGTAGGCACGGCCCTACATCTCTTCTGGGTCCCATGAGATGTGTCTAAGTCGTACCTGTTATTTTGGGTGGAGGAGGAGTTGGCAGGGCAAGGGGTCAGTCTGAAACAGAAACAGGGAACAAGCTAGAAACAGCAGAGCAGATGTTTGGGACCACTGCTCTACTGTGTTCCCTGGTGTCCTCTTAACTAATAGGGCATATATCCAGCCACTCAATGCATGCAGACCATTACGTGCCCATCAGCACCACCACACCTCTTCTTCTCTTGCACCCCCCATGCCAGGCACCCCAGATCCAGGGGACAGCAGCAGCACTGAGGACACAGACCATAGCAGGACAGCACTGTGACAAGGGCTTGGGAGGGTGGTCCCAAAACGTGAGACTTGCCTGACTAAGTGGTCCCTATGTGAACCACCACAATGCCTAACCCACCGGAGACCTTCCCTGCCTTGAAAAACTCCATCCTCTGTGAAGTACCCAGCTTCTACATACATGATGCCTGACAAGATGCCTAGCAAAGGCATCCACTGAAACCCGCTGAGCCTGAAGCCACCTGTGCTTCCCAGCTGGAGACTGCTAGGGTACGAGCAGCCAGGGCTGGGGGCTCATACACCCTGAGCATACTCCAGTCCCACTGGCTTGGATTAACCACAAATTTAAAGTGCCAGATTCAGTGTCCCAAGGATCTAGGCCTCCTGTGGACTTTGGATAATTTATTTTGGTATGGAAACCAAAAGCAATGAAGCTTATACATATTATCAACAGTTCAGAATTACATGTGAAACTGTAGTGGACTTGGCTGATTCTAAGGCAATGTATGTGTTCCTTTTTTTAGTATTACTCTTTGCCATCTTTCCTGCTGTTTGAATGTACCTCCTAAATGAATTGGCCATTGCCCACATGGTTTTCAAATATAATTTATTTTTAGCTAATGTGTTCCCGATAGGCGGAACAAAACGTGTTAAAAAAATAAAAATGAAATTAAAAAATCCTCCCCTCAGCAAACAAGTTCCCCCCAATCTTTATAAAAGAAGGCCAACTCTTTTCCTTCTAGTTCCCCTGCTAAATTTCCACAAGGCCTTTAATCATAAAAAACCCAAACTGCATAAATTGTAGAAAAGCCAAAGGAGCTGCTTATATTTTTTTAAAAAAAGAAACAGTTCCTGCCAGAATCTCCCCCAACCCGATTACCTTTCCTCTGTCAGTTGTGAGGACTCTTTCTCAGCCTTGGTACACACCTTCTCCCGGCTGGCAACGTACAGGCTGAGGCAAGCGTAAGCCACCATAATTATTTCACACAGTCATGTCTTCCTTTTGCATTGGTGTATAGTTAAATCAATATACATAAAACACTTCATGCTCCTTTTCTTTTGCACTTTTCCCAAGGAACAGTGTTTCTGTTGTATTTCAGGTGACAACCAAAAGTTACTCAAATAGTTTACTGATTTGGATAGGGACTTGAGAAACAATAAACAACAAAAAAGAAATGTCTGTTGTTTGCATCACTGAAATGGCTGCCCATACAGCAATACACCACTGAAGCACATGTAACGATTTATTATTTGGTCCCTCAGCCCTCCTGTATTTAAAATTGAGCATATAGTCAATGCAAAGATTGAGAAAAATTGACCTAGCATCTATCTATACATTCTGGGATATTCCGTACTGGGTTGGCAGTAGCTCCACCAGTACAAAACCCCAAGTCCAAGGGTTCAGACCCACTGAACACAGGTTTTACATGTCCACTACTTTATGGGCTTTAAGCAAAGTAAGCTATTCACTTGAGGTCCTTGGTGTACATTGAGATAGTATGTCTACAAGCGGAGGATGTATCACTAGAATAGCTGTGTCAGTGTAATTACATTGGTACAACTATTCCCAATATAGACAGGACCTTAAACAGAAATCCCTATGACAGGCAATGTTTACCACTGGCCTATTTATAAGACGGCTGTTAGCTTAGTTCAAAAATCATCATATAAAATGTTCCTTGTTACTGTAAGTGGACAGTGATGATTATAGCTCAGTCTATGTTATTATTGCCTGATTTTCCCAGTTTGGGTTTTCACATATTGACTCCTTACTCAAGCTCTTTTAACATAGATTTGAAAGGTGAATATGTTTTATTTTTTCCCCAGTAAATATACAATACACACTTCAACAGTACTATTAACCAACTTTTTATGCCAATCAAACTTTGCTGCACTAACGATACCAATGAAACACATTAAGAGATCATACTTTTTCGTGAACAAACTGTAGCCAATAAACAGTTTTTTAAAAAAACAAATTAAAAAACAATTCTAAGTGCTGCCACAACATCCCTTTTCTTTAAACACATTATTCACATTAAATGTTTTCAATTTTTTAAAAAAAAGAAGAATATTTCTTTTAAAATAGTAAATTAAATGGCATTTTAAAAAATATGTACTGTGGTTCATTGGAAGTACACTGTATAGAAAAGAGAGAGAGAAAAAAAAGAAGAGACATCACCTGTAAGATAATGGAGACACTTTGCGATACACAACACCTTATGTAATACTGTAAGCAAATTATTAATGAACAAAAATGTACAGAAGCAGATGGACAAGTTAGTGAATATCATGGTACTGCACAGCTTTAATACTGACACACATTTACTTTCCAGTGGAAGAGATAAAACACGTGTTTGAAAGTAATTGGGATGGCTTTATCAATGTCTAATGATACTGAATTTTGAATAGAATATAGTGAGTAAGGTGTTCCACCAAAGCTCAGCACAAGCTTTCGAATTAAAAGGAAAAAAAAATTTACCAGTGACTGAGTTAAATATTTTCCAGAGAATTAAATTTCAAGTGTACCCTGAATAGTCTTCTCTTCATATGATAATACCAAAATCAAAAACATACATATGTAAATATGATGCCTTCTTTATCTTGCTTGAACATTTTTGCACATTTTTAAGTAATGTTTTTAACTATAATGGGTTAACAAGCAGGAAAATTACATATATTCATTGTTCACATATATAAATAAACTTTTTTGGTTTGTAACCTGCTAAATAACAGTCTTGACCTTAAGAAAGTTAACTAGCATTTTTTTAATATTCAATAGTGCTGAGTTATAGTTGATGGCTGTAGTGTTTTATCTTATCATGGAACAAGTTAATGAAATGAAAAGCAACACATATTTAGCATTGTAATTTACTTTTCTAAAATTCTGCCATTACTAAAAGTGTTTTTAATACTGGTGAGCTCCAAGGCAATATATAAAACAACATAGACTGGTTATATGAAAAGGGTATTCAAATGGAAACTTGTGTTCATGGTCAGATAACTAACAGAAATAAGCTGTAGGATGCAATATTTAAATTAGGCATCAAATGAGTGGGCTATCCACATACAATATTCTAAGAAAGGGTTGACAATTTACTCATTGAGATTTGAGAGGTACAGAAGATTTGGACAAAGTCATGAAAACTAATGAAGAGACAGGATGCTGTCATTAATGTCCACTTACAGAGTTTGGTTTATTCAAAAAGTGTATAAACATGCGTTATTTCCTCATCATAGTATGGTTTGAAGCCACTCACTAAAACACAGGTCAAAGATTTTCTTTGCTTATATCCAACTTTTTGGATGTATTGTATTGCCAGAAATGTATTTAATGCAAGCCGAAAATAATTTGACCGTTGCTTTCCTTCCAAACACTAAACATTTTACTACAAATTTAGTGGATCCAGCTTTAGCTCTCACAGACTTCAGGTAACAGAACACAAAGGTTTGTTTAGACTGCATCAAAACAATTAATGTCATGAATTTCAGTGGTGCAGCTCTATCCTCTATTGTACTGTACATGTATTGGAAAGATGAAATATGATACTCTGACATTTCAATTTTTTGGAAGCAGCCTGAATATGTCTTAATAATAAATCACATCCTTAACTACTTACTAGGTATTCCTTGAGTTTATATTGTTTGTTTCTCCTGGGAAATCTCTGTCTTATATTTTGGATTGGAGAAATTAATGGTAATAATTCTTTTAAAACTGCAATATAAAACCAGCTTTAGTGAAACACCTTAAGTTCTTTTGTTTGTAGCAAGGCTTGTTTTTCTTCCCCTTTACTTAGTGGCATGGGATGGCTAAAAACAGATACTAAGGGCATCATTCTAGTGAAAGGGTCTAGGCCATCTCATGCTACCTTTAATTTTCATATTCACTGTTTAATCTCTACTTCCAACTTCTGACCCCTTCTTAAATAGGAAGAGCAACTATGTTGCTTGTTTTTAAAAGATTTAAATCTGTCTCTAATGTCTTCACTGACTTCAGTTTTGCCTGTTACTTTCTCATTTCTACACCCCAATGGAAAACCACCTAACATACTCCTTTACATCCAGCATTATCCAAAGTAGCTTACAGTACGTAAACCTTCACACATTCAGTCTCTTTTTTTCTTCATGTCATGAGGAGTAGAGTTTTGTGCTTATCACCAAATAAAATTGCAGTGCAAACTTTAAACATAAAAGTTACACAATTAAAAGTTAATATATGGCACCACAGCCTATTAATTCACATATAGTACAACAGACCAATAAAAACAGACATGAATATGAACATAGCTAAAAAGAAGGTGAGCTTGCATAGCAATGCAACAAAAGAAATTATATACAGAAGTAAATCCTTTTCATCCTGGAGGGTGATTTTTTTTTTTCTTTCTTTTTTATATGCTCCTGACAAGGAATAGTTTAAGGTGGATGGTGTATTAAAGAGAAGAACACAAAGTATCTGTGGGATATGTGTGGCTGTGTGTCTTTACATTGCATTTACAGTTCTTTTAATAGTACATAAATAAAGAAAATGTTCATTGCACTGTTTAGTGTCATCACTTCCATGAGTTCAGACCTGATGGTCCATCAGAGCAGCTTGCAATGTGTCTTCTCAACTACTCTATAGAGAGAAACAAAGAGAGAGAAAGAGGTTGTAATAAGGAGTAAAAACACGAAACAAAGCCTATGGCAATATTACTGCAGCACAGGATGAATAATCAATAGGTTGGGAGAAGAGTTAATTCCTTCTATGTTGAAAAGTGATGGATGCTAAAATTCAGCACTTACCAACACCGTATCTGAGATGATAGCACATTTCAGGGTCTGTGGATCACCTTTAGCTCTCTTACAAGTTATGGGCAGTAACTGTTGGGAGGTACTGAGGGTTTGACTGCAGCAAATAGGAGGCAGACATGCCAACAGCCACATTGCTTTTACTAGTAAACATCCCAGTATGCCTGAGCTAGCTGGAATGTTGATGTACTACTTCAAACCACAGAGAAACTTTTTGGCATCTAGTACTACCATCACATACACAGCATTAACGTGGTTTTATACAAGGTTTAACAGATATTGAGTGGTAATAGGAAAAAGTTTGGAAAATATTTCCCCTGGCCTAGGAAGCTGAGGAAAGGGTTGGGATATACAACTGAAAAACTGGGCTACACAGTTGAAAAAACAGGACCTCCATCTAAGGTCAAAAAGAGCAGAATACTGCTCATCAAGCAACAGAAAGTTAAGGAGAAGGCATCACAAGCTTGACACCACGCCCAACAAATTCAGCACTCTTTTCATTCATTCCTCTGAGAAAAACTGCCAATGGCATTTCCAAGACAAGCATGCTACACTTTGCCAAGAAAATTCTAAATTACCAGAATGTCTTTTCAATTTTCCCAGTGTTTCACTAGCATTACACACTGAAAGATGTACTATGTATGTAACATTGGCGTGGCTTACACAGACTTTAACTGGCCCAAACCAAAGAACAGAAGGATTAATTTGTTTGTCATCACAGGCAAAACACCTCAGAAGGCAAAAAGATCTGGGTAAAATTTAATCTGATTATCACACTCAACTTCTTCCACTCTTCAGAACAGATTTATAATTTTTCCCTTTTTGTCTATTTGAGAGTTTGAACTGTAGCTAAACTTACATAATTCACCAGTAAACTGTCCTTGACTGTTTGATCCCACATAGCCTACATCGAGAAGGTCACTGGCATTGCATTGGTGACCTACTCGCAAGACTTCACCTTTTCTAGGTCCGGTTGATCCTTTAGAAGAAGCTGTTCCTGAAGAGCTGTGGCCGCCAGGGGATGGGAAGTTGGGTTTACTATATGGTACGAGTGCCTCTTCTGGAAAAGCAAAACAGAACAAAACAAAATAAATACCAAATAAATACCTATAAATAGGAATAATCAAGCTATTCTTATATGGACATCATATTCATTCCTGCCCTCAGATATCTGTGTTTTGTCTTGCTTTACAGGATGGCAATTTTACCTAAGAAAATACACAGCTCAGTGTTGTATCCCACAGACAAAGAAACCAGCATGAATTTAATTGTGCTTTCATGTAAACTCATAAGTTATTTTGTATTAATTATAAGAAGTCTAGATTCATTACAAAGTAATAGATCATGAATCATAGATACTTTAATAAAAATAGATGCACATACAATTTCCAAAACAATGCAGCTATGATTAGATTTTTGCTTCAAGCCTACATGAATGTGCTTTTCCCTTTTATTTAGCTTAAATTATGGTAACATTACCTCAATCAATTTAGATAAAGAACTACAATATCAGCTAATTTAATTAGCTTCCAGCAGCTCAGTAATTTCTAACGATGCAAAGTACACTGAAGAATTTTTTAACTGGTTGTGAATTACATTGGAAAATATTATATTATACATGATATTAGTGGTTGTAATATTTAGGGTGAGTAAATCTTCCTGCAGCTTATTTCATGTTCTATTATGAGCAAAAGGCTTACTTTTGCTCACTTGGCCTCTTCCTTTGTGAAGACCTGTAGTAATGAACTGCTTTGTGAGAGCAGGATTAATACCAATAACGCATAGGACTGTATGTCTTCAAATAGCATGAAGTAAAACAAGACATCACATCTGATTAGAGTTTCCAGGAGATATTGTTGTAATAATCCTAACCTAAGAAGCAAGACAGCAGCACTGATTTAACACTGAAATAGAAACACTATTTTATTTCTTTGCTGTGTATGATCCACTTTTGCTGTCTCAGAACTTGAAGAAAGAGACCTTGCTACATATAATTTGATTCAAGAAAGAATATGAGTATATATGCTTAATCTCAAACACAGGAATTGCCCCTTCTGAAATCAGTGGGATATCTCCTGCTTGAATCTTACATTTTTTAAAGTGAATCTGGGCTGAAAGTTTTTTTTTTTTTATTTTGCTTTTCCCATTGTCTTCACTCAAACAATCTGATGAGGAGAAACAGACTTTCTTTGACAGAGGGCAGAAAAACAGAAGGAAAAGTAGGTGGGGATGGTTGGAAAGAAAGAGGAGATACAGATTCTTTTATTCATAGTCTTGGAGCCTTTGCAAAGGCTGCAGCAGAGGCACAATTAATGTAGGGAAATAATAAATGAGAACAAATTTGTGGAAGAAACCCTGGATTTCATTCTTTGTGCCTACTGCCACAAGTGAGTAGGACATGGGAATTCCCCATATGATCTGCTATTGAACAGAACCCGTTTGTAACGTAAATCTGTTGCAGAAGAGGGCAGGCAGCTGACTTCTTTCTCTGCCAGAGTATCTCCCTCTGTCCCTGCCCAAGGGACCAGAATATTTGCACTGTAGGACGCAAGGGCATTATAAGTGTTTTGAGCTATGACCGTGTGCTGTCCTTGCTGAAATATAAAGAAACGCTTAAAAGACATAGTAAAATGGCATTTAACAGCCATAGCCTCCTAAATTATGTTACTTATTCTTTATATATCAAGCCCTAACAATAGAATCAGATGCAAACCTGGTTTCCAAAGCCTGGCTAAAATATGGAACAGCTTGCATTAAGGCAGCAATAAAGCAAACAGCATAAATCAGTTCAGCAGAAAGCTGGATACATTTTTAAAGGATGGAAAGAAAAGTCACTAGCATTGCAAAAGAGTTTGAAGATGACATATATGGTCAATTGATTTGTTTTTCTAGTTTGTGGACTCAGGATAAGGCCTCCTTTGGGTTCAATGAAATATTGAGAAAAAAGACGACCATGAATAAATATAAAGTGCATTATCATTATAGAGCATATGGTGTGTTAAATTATCTGTTGTGCCCTCAGAAATAAATGCAATCCATAAAAAAAGCAATTGTGACATAAAATAAAGGCTAAGTTTTTCACAACATTCTAGCACATGAAAGGTAGTTGTCTTAGTATGGTAGTAGTCCTTAGAATGGGCTCACATCTATTAAACACTCAAAACAGTGCCCCATGCCCCAGGCCTGCAAAGAATATGGGGAGGCTTTGGTGATGCCTTTCTCTTTGAAATACTGAGCTTTTAATTTGAAGAAGTAATTCTAGCCCCTGTGAAATCAGGAAATATGTGTGTAACAATGTTTCTATACCCCATAAGATAACCAAAAGGCTTTTAATGTTATCAAAACTATTGTAACTTGATCTAGCACTACTTTCTTTAGAAGGGTAGCTGAGAATGTCATATCTGATGTGCTGTAACTGTGGTTCCACAATGAAGCCATTGGCAGGAACTCAGTGATCTTGTTTATACTGAAAGCAACCAGTGGAAACATGGTTCCCAGAATTTGGTATTTTTATTCTATTCAACTTCAAACCAAAGGTCTTGCTTTCAAAATTTCACTCACAGCTTGGTAATGTCTGAATGAAGCCCCCTAAGCAGCAAAATAGCTATTTCCTGGAAGCTGATAGCTAATAATAACTCCTTTTGGAAATATATTGAAAACTGAGACGGAATAGATTTCCAGAGATCTTTGACATTAATAAAGGAAAAGGGAAGAAGCACAATCAATACTATTTAACCCCCAAATTTAGTAACATAAACAAACATCACACACAAGAGTAGCCTTTTTTAAATCTACCAGAGGAAAGAATGCAGAGCAAGAAGGCTGTAGTGCAAGAAGCTGGGATGAGAATACAGACAGACATATATAAACCTCTGGCACACCTTGTGCACAAACTTTATGAACCACTCCCACCAGGGTAAAACTGTAACATCTCCTGGAGGAATTGCATAAAGAATATGCAATTGCTCTGGTCATCCTGAATCTGACAAGAACAAGGTAACTGTAATCACTCCAGCCCTAAATTCAATGCTCATGTAGGGCACTGGAAGTGTCAAGATCAAGTTCTTTTTATTTGAGGACAGATAAATGCAAGTCCTGCAGGATGGGAATTTTACTCCTGTATACCCTCTGTAACACAGAATAACTGACAAGTTCTATTTGTACACTTATGAAGCAGAGGAAAAGGAGGGGAGTTCTTACTAACCAGGTCAGAGAAGCATTGTTAATAATAATTTACAAAGATATGAGATCTATAAAGTATATTCGGGATATTTTCTATGTGTTTGTACATCTTGTACATTGTAACTGAAATGGCCATTTCACCAAGTAGCATGAATTTCACACACTATTTTTAAACTGTGACTTCACATCATTATTTCACAACATGAACAACCACTCACTTGTTTATGCAGCTGAAAGATTAGGGGGTTTTAACGGTACCATTATTGTTATATTTTAAAATATGGATTGTGTTTAAAATATTCACATTTTAAATATGGGTAGCAATATTTCCTAGGAGGACTTTATTCAGTAAATCCTGCCCCCATGACAGGTTTGCCTGCATACTACTATTTTTTTTTAGAATGTCATTGATATTAGTGTGCTAGATTAACAAGGAGCATTAATAGTAGAATAAAATCAAGAAAAAGATGGATAATATGAGCACCTCTAGAGTTACTGTGGGAGCCACATACGTACTTGAAGAACCAGTGTAGCCCTACAGAAAGCTCCATGTAAAGTATACTTTTTTTTTTAATCTTCTTAATTGTCCTCTTGTATCACTCTAATCAGCACTGGGATAACATGATTAGTGGGTTTAAGAAAATACCCTAGGAAGGGGACCTGAAACAGCAGCTTTTACTTGAGGTCAGGCTGAGAGAAGGAATCTGTGAATATTGTAGAACGACAACTCCAGCTCAGCATCGCCTCCTGCACACATTTTTATAGACTTGAAATCCGTTTAGGAGATAAAGTCAGCACTCGGCAATGAGCAGGTCCTGTATAAAGGTGAAAACCTGCGCTGTCATCTTGCTGGACCTAAGAGATGAATATTAGTTTGTCATATCCTTGAATAAGGAGAAGACAGTGTTTTAAATACAGCTGGAAGGAATGTCAGTAGCTCAGCAGGATCAGCCTTCTTGCAGACATGCAAAAACAACTGCTGCCAACTTAGAAGCAGGTTGAAAGAACTAGAAAATATGGCCCTATATATATAAATAAATACGTCTAAAAGAAAATACTCTAAAAATCTGTTTCTCCTTCCCTGCCTGCCTGAAACTGTGCCCGTTTTTTCCACCGCTATGCTCGACAACATTATTAATGGCCAAAACACTGTAAAGGATGCACCGAGTTAGGTGCTAATGAGATTTCTTTGTTGCAGGAGGGAAAACACTTGGATCACAAGGTCTCATTTCACTTTGCCTTTTCTTATTTTCCAGTCTGAGCCTCACCAGTGCTGGCACAGAGGGGCATGAGGTGATCCTAGACTCCTGCCAGATACAGAAAACCTCATCTGAGAAGTGTCAAGAAGCCGTCTGCATTGCCTCGGCTGGTGCAGCACACACACACCTGATCCGAAGGCTTGTTTGTGTTGGGCTTTCCTGAAATCCTCTTGGCGGTCTGTAGAGCTTATCCACTCCTGGGTTTGCCGCTGCCACTCTAGTGACGTCCTAGCTTGCCGGTCCAGGGAGCTCTTTGTTTCATCTATGTTCGGTGCATGCTGCCTCTCAAGAGAGCTTCCTTTCCTCTCTGCCGAGCCTCCGCGCTGGCCGGGGACTATTTGCTGCCTTAAACCCTGACCAGGGGGCGGGTCGGGTGGTGGTGGAAGATCTAAAAAACGTGAATAAGATTTAGATGAACTACTGTTTTAATTGAAACAGAAGGTCTATTTGATGCTGAAAAGAAAAGTCCCTTGCAAATGGCACAAATCTCTTTATTTGCTGATTTTAGAAGGAGGAAATTTCATGTTAATCAGAAATGTGTTTTTACCTTCCGCTAGTGTTTTACTCAGGTTACTGTGTTGCTAGCTCTTTCTAACTTCCATAAAGATCAATAGACTGTGAGCCCTGACTTACATTTCTAAGTGTGGGGTTTATTTTCTGTGGGGTATACTCCATCTGGCTCTTTCAGTAACAGCAAGAAATTAAGAAAGGCTATGAAAAACTGATATGTGCCAGTTGACAGAGTAACTTCCCCCCATCATGTTGGGCCTTGCTTCATCACCTGCACTTTTGGGCTTCACTTTCAGCTTGAGGCTTAAACTCAAAATCTAAATATACAACTTTATCTAAATGCATAAATTTCCACAAAATTTTGGGGAAAAATTGTTCACAAAACCTACTGTCATTGAAAAAGCATCAACACATCTGTGAAAAATGCATGTTTAAAGGGAACCACCAAACAACGGGTGAGTGTTTTATTCAAGCACTATTTGAAAGTTCAGCCAGAGCTAGATAGAGTCTTCACAGACAAGAGGATGGCCACTCAGGTTTAGCAGTCTTGCAAATATAGCCAAACAAAATACAATTTCAGCTGAACACTGAAAGCTTCTTGCCTGGTCTCTGACAACTCTTATTCTTTTCCATTTTATGACTTGGACTACTAAGATGCTTGTAAAATTGAAGATCAAGTTTCTGATCACATTTGTGGAGGCAAAAGTACATTTTGTTTATTAGTCCTTGACCCAAGGTAATTATAGAATCTGGATAATTATAATTCTAAGTGTAAGATTTTCCTGCAAACTATATGACAGACTTATAATATAGTCTATTAAAAAAAAAAATCAGAGAAAGGAAGTGCCTTTAGTATTGTAATGAAAACTCTCCCATATAGGATACCTGTTTTAAATGAAGAACAGTTGTTGATAATTCTGATTTTGAGCAATGCATAGCCCAAATAAATCTGTGCAGCCCCACCAGCTTCACTAAACCTAGTTTACACTAGATATGGGTCTGTCCTGCTTTCTAGTCTTTTGTACCTTACAGTGTTGTCAAGATTTGTCAAGGAATTGAACTTGGCTCAATAAAAGGCATGGAAAAGTAAACCTTTGCTTTGCCTGCAGGAAAGTCTGATGTTTATAACTCTAGTGAAACTGAAATTAATTGTATAAATTTGTGAGGAGGCCTTTGGAGTGAATTTATTTTGAAGGCTGTAATCCAGCTTTATATAATGCTACACAGACTTTTTCCCATGTCCTTCCTGTTAGAGGTGATACTTTTATCTCTTACATGGGGCAGAAATGCTTCCAAAGTTGCTGAGATGTCATTCCAGTCAACACTGTCTCTTACAGATAAATGACGACGTGTAGGTTATTTGTGTCTACAAGGGAAAGAAGTTGTATCTGATGTTGTTCCCCTACCTTTGTTCACAGCTGAAGTGCTATACCCCAGATTAAGATATCTATCTTCTGGCTAGAACAGCCTTATAATAATCTGTCAGTGAGCTTGGTATATGCTTTATGTTCAGCACTAATTTATTTGAGAAATTTTTAGTTATGAATATAGACGTGACCTTTCATGACAATGACTATACTTGAGTTACTGTAGGTGGAAGCGGGAGGGTATGGGAGCTTGCCAATGTTAAAATTGCTTTACAGTGTTGGCTTCAAAACCAGCATTTCTTATAATTGATTTTATTGCGATCATAACCAGTTAATGTACAGAACTATAACACTGGCATCTGCTTATGCAATCTGAAATAGAGATTACTGAAGTTGTGATTTATAAGCATTTTATGGAGATGCGTTGAATCCAATAAACACAGTCATAACATGACATCTGACAATGCAATTTTCCAAGATAAAATATTTACCATTCAATATAAACAAAATTTTAAAGTAGTATCATAGCAAAAAAAAAAAAAGGTAAAATTACTGCAGTATTAAACTTCTTAACATACAGTACCCTTCTTCAGATATTGCCATCTAATAGTTGTTATTAATTAGATACTGAGAAAGAAAGAAGGTTTGTACTTAAACTGTACTGCATGTTCCAGAACTAGCTGCAACTCCTGGAATTACTGTAGACTTATGCTGCTGATCTACTGTTAACCTGATTCTTGCTTTTATCCATTTGCAAAATGGGCATAATGATTGCCTTATGCATAGAAGTGAAATGAAAAACTATGTTTGTAAAGTTCTTTGGGAGTTTTAGACCTGTGGATGAGTTGAAATGAAAAATAAAATTTAGCTTCTGATGAAGCTTCACACAATTCTAGAAGAATTACAGATACTACGGAATTAATGCAAGCTGGCTCCAGCCTGAATACAGACTTACTGAATTGTGTTAGACATGTCTGAGACGATCTGTAAGAACAGTTACTAATTCTAGCCAACCATCACCTGACTAAACTGTTTGCTTTTTCACCTTCTTACTCAGGTTGATTGTCACAGTAACACCTATCTTTCCTTTTTAATAAAAGAAGCTGGAAGAGAGCTTTATTTGGAACTGTGGCTTTTTATTTGCTCTACAGCTTAAATCCTGTAGTGCAAATCTTCTGCCTTAGGTAAATTACTAAACATACTCTGTTATCTTTCCTGGGCATATATAAAACCCCCATGTATCTGGAGTCACGAGTTTCCTCCTTCAATGCCACAGAAACAGGCTTGCCCTCTCCTCTCCTCTCCTCTCTCTTCCCAGCCAAACATGTCTGTATGTGACTGTGCACGCATCTCCACACACACTTGCTCGTATGCATATAGATGATGGTTAATGGTTGGCATTTAGGCTGCTAGTAAAGGGGTAACAGAGACCAGACAAGTTAGTAGTCTCCGTCCCTAACAGGAAGACTTATTACCACATAGAGGCAAGCCAACTCATTTCATCATGTCAATCACTTCAGAGAAGTTTTGAGTCTAGAAATTTAGGAACTTCAGCAGGATTTTCAGTGAGGATACCCAGAGTGGTATCACTGATTATCACTGTACTTCCATCTAAATGACACTTATCTTCCAGGTGCCAGGTAAAACACCCACTTTGAGCTAGTAACTTACTAGGCCAGTGGGATGTCACCCAGACTACCACTTGCAGCCTCTAATGGCAGAATTATCAAACTTGCAAGGCAATTTATAAGTGCATTGGTGGGGTGGTGATGGTTTTATTGATTTAGTAATGGAGGGATTGTGATTGAGAAGCTGTAGGACATCAGAGTGCCTCTTAAGAGGCAAATAGATGTTTGGCCTGGGATTACTCCAGGCCTCCTTTAGAAGGAAGAGCATTGGTCAAATGATTCAGGCACCAGTCAAGCTTTGGCACAGCCTCTCATTATTAACTGGAAAAAGCAACAAGTTACAAAACCGACAAGTATAAGGACATCCCTTTCTAACTGTGCCAGTGATTTGTTTTGCTAGGACTGATAATTACTGCGACATTTAATAAGCTTCTGAACCACTTTCTAGCATCAGAAGGTAAGCATCTTCTCCACAGTGATCTACCTCAGCAAAAATTGATTTGTAATACATGATAGCAAGTCAGTAGCAAAGCTAATAGAATTCCTAAGTTCCGGTTCTCCTTTTTAACCCCTAACTATATTTCCCTTCTGCCTCTTCTTTGGGTTTTTTAAACATCATGCTCAACTAAGGAAGAGCTTTTAACTTCAGTCATGCAGTTACCATGCCACCACCCATATGACAGATTCTACTGTTTTGCAATTCATTAATACATTGTTTCCAAGAAAACAAATTATTCCTTGAGCACTAGAACTAAAAACCTCCTATTTTTTTTTTTTTTTTTAGAGTGGACTGTGAGCTCAGAATGAAGGTTTTTCATCATCTGAGGGATTCATAAGGTATTCCTCCTCTGTGGATTTGCTGTTGTCTCCATGGTCTTTTAGGATGGGGAAGTTAAAAACCAAGTTGTACAGGAAGATAAATGTGAAGACTTAATCTAGAGTCAGTCTCTAGAGGATTCTGACCTGCATCCGAAGAAGAAGAAGAAGCAGGCTTTTAGGGGATTTGTGTGGATTGCTGTCAAAAGTAAGCATGAAGTTGTACCCTTGTATGCTTACATAGTTGGGGATCAGTGTGCTACATGTTAAATATTACAATTCCTTTGGTCTTTTGCACCATCCCACGTGGTTAGAGTTAACAAGGGGGAAGTGCTCAGGAGGTGTACTGGAAAGGGCAGAGAACAGACATGGCTAGAGCTTGCTTGGTCAACAAAAATTTGAAATGACAGATAACCAGTATGTGATGAGACTTAAACACAAGATGCTAGGACTCATCCAGCTTGGGAATTTGAAGATGACTGACAAAGCAAGTATGTTCTCATACAACAAATCCAAGAGGAAGCAGTTGTAAGGGAATGGATCAGAGACATCTCAAAACCAGGAGAAAAATGTATCATGATGCTTCCCACTGAAATCAGGACAGCCCAGGGCTGAAGAGACTGGCCTGGATTAGGGCTCAGAATCGCTGGATCTATCCCAGGTTCTCCTACTTGCTTTTTCTAACCATAGCTTAAGAATAGTGGTATTGTCTCTCTTTGTAAAGTTCATTGCAATATTCCTCATAAAGCATCCAGTTGCCATTTTTAATTTCTGTATTGCAGAGGTTCCTAAATTCAGTTTGTTTACATACACACAGGTGGCAGGAGCAACTTTTAGCTTCCTTAATTGACAAATGTTCTTTTGCAAATTTAGCTATGACTCAGACTCGCCGTTACACTTTCATGACTCATATTCAGTAAGAGTTGAAGTGGAAAAACTGTACAATTTTTGTGTGTTTGTTCCTGTGGTAAGAGAGGATGGGAAAGGATCCTCTATTACTCCAGGACATTACAAATTTTTGGAATATATAGTAAGCACTTTAACTAGGTTTTTAACAGACTAATGTTAATCTAACAGTGTCCAAAAGCTGTTATGGTTCCTGCCTGTGTCTGAGAGGTGGATTGTTGAAGGAAATGGTATACGATTGGTATTCAGACTCAAATATATGAAAGAAAGTCCAATAAGATTAGCATTTTATAAAGAATAAATAAAAGACAATAGAAGATTCCTCTTTTTTTTAAATAAATCTTAAAATCTGATGTCTTTCACCAGTTTAAAACAATGCCAGATTTTATGATGGAGTCACTCCCTGAGGAGTCACACTTCCATCTGTCTCATGACCTGAACTGGATTCCCATTAATTTTCTCGTACCCACATTATTGTTAAACATTTTTATACCAATAGTACTCAAGAGCAGAAGGATTAAGTTCCCACCATACTGAGTGCAGTGCAAACTCACATGTACACAGAATTTGTGGTCCAAAAGGCTCACAGTTCAGGGTGACAGGATATGCCACGCAAAAGGGTTGACTTGACATATGCACAAAAAGTGTATTGACAGCACCACAAGCAATCCACAATTTTCAGTTACTATTCTCATAGACACATCTATTTAATGGATCTGTGTAGCAGGGAGGCCTCTGGAATATATCCAGAAGGGGAGGGCATTAATGTTTAACTAATTCAGATCCATATGAGTGGAGTCTAAGCTACTTTAAGCTGTTTTCCAAAATAATAAGGCAGTGAGGATGAGCCATAGAGCATGAGATATAATGATAACCCCTTTGGTGAAGACTTTCACTTCTGGAATCTGTCCTCCACCTTTGTGGTCTGACAAACAAGGAATCTGTCAGAGCATGTTTCAAAACTGCATCTGTACACCTGATAACATGACTGAGAGAAGAGCTCTGGTGGTTTCAGTGGCCACAGTCCATCTTGCAAGCTGTTAATATCTAGAGTAATAAATAACACATTATAAATAAACCAAACTAAATATACTCTCTATCAAATCTATTTATTACATTACCTGTCCAAAGAAGATAATGAAGAGAGTTGGACTTGATGATCTTTATGGGTCCCTTCCAACTCAAGATATTCTATGATTCTATGATTCTCAAGTAATTTTTACTAGAAAAAGAAGGGTGTTTATACTAAAATCTAATTTTTTTTTTTTATTTTTACACCTCCCCCCTACACTGGAAGATTTGTCAAGATGTACTTAAGATTAGGAGACAGACTCGCTGGCATCACACCCACTCCTGTGGTCCAGATAGTGTTATGAGGGCCACTGAGGCAGGTAGGACAGTCTAGCTCTCAGAATTTCCCCACTTTGAACACTGAAAGAGAGGGCAGCATAAGGAAAGCGATCATGTCTCCATCTGCACGGCATTACAGATATCCTTAGTCATTCCTTTAATGCTGTTTTTCCATTTGCCTGCTTCTCCCTTCTGGTCATTCAACACCTACAGGGGC
>VYZW01046126.1:0-20380 GCA_013401315.1 Balaeniceps rex
AAAGTGTTGGTGAGATGAAGGATAGCAGGAGTGAAAAGTAGGCAAGAGAAAGCTAGAGCTGTTGAGGGCACTTGGCCAATCCACTTAAGAATCCTAGCATTAACAAAAAGCAACCAGTGAAAGGACACAGCTCTAGAAGTGTAGGGTTTTTAAAGGGGCGGGGGGGGAAGGCAGCTAGATCAGATAAACTCATTCTCATTTCCTGTAAGCTTTGCACAATGGACATGACCAGAGTAGGTTTTCCTGGACAGCCTTCCCCATGACTGAAGACTTATTTCAACATCAGTCACATAGATAAGCAATAAAAACCACCACCACCACCATCATCTTGGTATTTCCATTTATTATGCTGTAAAAAGCAACACTATCTGGATTTTATTTCTTAAAATAAATAACTTTCATTTTCAGAACCAGTACAGCTCAAGTTTAGATTCATTCATGGGAAACTGCTAGAAATACATTCATCACTGTCTATTCCCCACAATACAGAATCTATAAGTCAAGATCAGCCCAGTCAGTTACAATGACCAGAAGTACACTGCCAATAAGTATAGCCACTGATAGTCCAGCTCGGAAGCAAAAAAAATCCGGTACAATACATTTTGTTCACGAAGATAGGCTAATTAATGCTAAGACTATCACAATATTTCTGAGTACAAAGCATTAAGTTAGCTTAACGATTTTAGGTTGTGATACCGAAGAAACATGTATGACAAAAACAAAGGAGTGGGGGAATCCTCTTTGGAGCATAAGGAAGTCAGCATTTGATAAGATAACCAAAAGCTATTTACGGTAAAATCTACATGTCAGTGTCATGAATGATCAACAGCCAAACCAAGGTACTGCATATATTTATATTTATAAATAACGCCATGTCTAAATAGCTGCATCGCTGAATTGGACATTACAAAACAATGCATCTTCTCACAATGAGAAAATACTAAAACTAACCAGCAAAAATGCACTGAAGCTAAGACTGGCTAAAAGCACTCAGTATGATTCAGGAAACTGTTAAGTTTAGGGACAGCCATGATGTTTAATGCTAACTCAGTTAAAATGCCTTCTTTTGGTTTTTTTGTATAGATGTGTATTATGTAATATTATCTTTTTAAAATGCCAGTCTGAGCAATGCAAATGTCAGTTAAATAAAGCTAAATCAGGTATTTTTCCGAGAAGCTAAAGGATATGTTTTAATGGGAAAAAAAAATACGGAAGAAGTCAGATCAGCACTGAGATACAGAATACTAAACTATAGTCCATCTGAAAATATTCCTCTACACTGAAGTTGACAGATCTGTTGCCAGAGAAAACATGTTGGAATTTAGTTCAGGGTGCAGCAGAGAAGAGGCCTTGTGCTACTCAGTGACCCATGTGGCTCAGTGATGAGCCAGAGGCCGTTTCGTTTAGTTCTTGATTAGAACTAAGGTGGCTGGGACACAGGACATGAAAAGAACGGGTTAAAAGCCTTCAGAAAAACAGCTGATATTCAGAAAAAAAAGGGGGGGGGGAGGGGAAGGCAGCTTAAGAACAGTAAGATTCTTGAGAAAAGGTGTTTGATAACCATGCCAGCCAGCTTCAAACTGTGATTTCAGGGCTTTAGACTTCCAGGCTCTTCCAAGATTTCATCATCATGAAGACAGTCACTGCTTGTGATGAGTATCAAGCACTTTTCCATGTGATTTGTCCTCCCTACAGGGAGGCAGTATGGCATATTGACGAGAGACTGTACAGGAACTCAGGAGGATTCATTCTCAGCTATACTGACCTGCTGGGTCACTCTGGAGAAGTTACTTCTCTCTCTGCCTTAGTGTACCCATTTGCAAAAGGAGGATAACGTGGTTCAGATCATCTTTATAAAGTGCTTGGGCCATTCTAGAAAGAATTTGGGCATTATTTCAGGAGGATTTTGGTGCCTAAACACAGAAAATTTGAACTTTGAGATCTACTAGCGACTTGTACACTATGTGCTAGGATAAAAATAGCCATATACGTGATTCTCAAGCACAATCTCCTTTTCCATGTGCTAAACAATTCTTGCGCTAAAATTCTTGCCCATGTCCAACAACTGTGGTGTTTTGTGAACATCAAGCTCTTAACTTTAAGTGACTGCTCACTTCTGAGGTTTTATGCCACAGTATTGGCAGAAGCAATTGCACATGGGATAGGGAACTGTTGTAACATTGTACTTCTGCAAACAACAACTATCTGCATCTACATTTCCCACGACGGGGCACGTGCCAAACTGGCTTCAGTGGCAAGACAATAAATGCCACCCTTCACCACAAAAGGCATCGCCTACTTGTGCTCCTGATGCTGAACTCCTGTTCTACACCAGCGGAATCCCACTGATGCAATATCCTGCTCCCTGGGTGATGGTAGTGCAAGAAGAGAACATATCCAAAAATTTGGCTTATCTCCTGCTCCGCTCATGCTTTGATTGGCTCTATGCTCCTTAAAGCTGTTTCACTCCATCCGTGTTCCTTATTACAAGCCTAAGCTAAGTCAGATTTATATGTAATATTTGGTTCAGTACTTTGCCGTTCACATAATTCCAGTCCCCTCGCTGGTTCCTGGTGCAACTGCCAAGAACACCACATGTCAGCCCAAAAGGGGGTTTTTGCATCTCGTCAAGGCTTGCTGTAGTGCAAATGCACCTGCAAGGAACACGACTGCGTAGGGTGGAAGCACCCGCTTGCCCCAGTGACGGGGAAGTACTTTAGCAGCTGAACATGGAGAGAGAGGAGGGAGGTGAGACAAAGGGAACCGAAAGAAACGCTTCCAAAACAAACCCAAAAAACCCACTAAACACTGTTTGATGTTACAAGTCTCATTCCCCTATGACATTTGGTCAAATAAACCTTTAAACAGATTCCCTGACAAGACTATCTCTAAGAACAAGCCTAGACCATTGACAACTGTCACCATATACTCTGTTGATATTTATATTATGTAAACAAGGTGGTGTGGAAGTTTTTTTTTATTTTTTCCCAAAGATAAGTGCAGATCCTTACTTAACACACCCAGCCTAAATCTACATCAGCATCCTCAGCTTTTGAAAAACCTCACTGATGCTCATACCTGACAGTACTCTGGCTCATCTTGGCCATACTGGAAACAGAGGGCTAAAGAAACAACAAAGAAAAAAATCAGCAGAAAAATTCCTGACCACAGACTAGAGTTCACATAGAACACAAAAATAAATTAAGTAGTGCACAGTAAAGCCAACAACAGCTAAATATTTTTATACATCAATTATATGCAGCATGAGGTAATATTGCTCACATTATGGAGGGAGATTCTTAGTTGGTTTTGTTTCTTTTGAGAGAGATTGGATTTGTCCTGTGCGTATAGAAACTCCTGTAACATAACACTGAAGTAACAGAGACTTCTGTAAAATATATACCACTATCAGATAGAAACACACACGCTCTTCATTACTTATGTATACCACAATTAAATAGGTAAGTGATTTGATTCTTAGGATCTAGCTGAAGATGATTATAATAAGCCATCTAGATTTTTATGAACCGTTCGGTTCTCCTTTCCGTTGTTGGAATCCTCTGATGGCGTGTATTGGACCTGATATTCTTGAAGAATTTTAAAAACATCATGGTGTCCAAAATGTAAAGCTTCATCCATAGGAGTGTTATTCCACCTACAGGAAGGAGCACAGTCTTTCTAAGATCAGCACGTAAGCACAGAGCCAAAAGCACCAAAAAAATCTAGTTCTTTACATTCTGTGGTAATAATTAAGCACCACACTAAGTTCAGTAACTGTGACAATACTTCAGAAGCTGAGCATAACCTTTTAAATAATGCTTTTAATGGTTCATCATTTTTTTTATTCCTGTTTGCTCTGCAGAACCTACAGAGAACCAGTAGGATCCTGTTCCTTCTGCTTCAGTGTACTGGCTCAACGCATTCCACTCTTCTTTGATATCTCTCCTCAGGGGGCTAAAGAGATGCTATTAGAGCAACTCTCCTCCAAACTGGCAATAAAACCACTCACCTGTCTTTGGGGAAAGGATTCACTTTGCATGCTTCCAGTAGAAATTTAACAACGTCCACATGTCCTATAAGAAAAGCAGGATTGTGAGTGTACATATTATATCTATCTATCTATCTATGTATATACCTATATACATACAAAATTTTAAAAAGCAGGTATGCATATATAGAGAGTGAAGATACTTGTTGTGCTTTAGCCTGTGTTGGCAACTAAGCACCACACAGCCGCTCGCTCACCCTCCCCGCCCCTGGTGAGATGGGGGAGAGAATCGGAAGGGTAAGAGTAAGAAAACTCATGGGTTGAGATAAGAATAGTTTAATAATTGAAATAAAATAATAATAGTAGTAAAAATTGTAATGAAAAGGAGAACAATGAGAGAGAAACAAAACCCAGGGCAGGGGGGGACGGGGGATAACACCCCAAACAAGTGATGCAACCGCTCACCACCCGCCAGCTGATGTCCAGCCCATCCTTGAGCAGCGATCGGTGCCCCCCGGCCAACTCCCCCCAGTTTATATACTGAGCATGACGTCATATGGCATGCAATACCCCTTTGGCCAGGTTGGGTCAGCTGTCCTGCCTATCCTCCCTCCCAGCTTCTTGTGCACCTGGCAGAGCACAGGAAGCTGAAAAAGTCCTTGACTAGGGTAAGCACTACTTAGCAACAACTAAAACATGAGTGTGTGATCAGCATTATGCTCATACTAAATCCGAAACACAGCACTATGCCAGCTACTAGGAAGAAAATTAACTCTCTCCCAGCCAAAACCAGGACAGTACTGTAAAGAAAACTGACCACACTCCAATAACAGACAGCAATTCACATAGGAGGAGACATTACCTTCTGCAGCTGCTACGTGGAGGGCTGTTCGTGAGTCATAGTCTCTTTGCTCCATATCCATTCCTGACAGAGCAAATCTAAAAAAAAAAAAAAAACAAACCAAAAAAAAAACCCAAACTCACGATTACAGAGAAGTCTTACGTAATTAAAACAAGTTACAAAACTAGCATGGAACAGTACCCCTACGCTAAAATGATGACACATCTGCTGCAAGAGGATATAAACAGTACCAAGAGCACATCGCACCTTCGGTTATAACGAAAGGGGCCCTTACTGCTTTGGCTCTAACAATAAGGTAGGGGCTTAATTTTCTTTCTGATCTCTAGTTATAAAGAAAAATAAAAATCTCTTTGCAGGGTTCGTAACAGTCAACACATCTGATTTAAAATCTAGCAGGGACAAGCTAAGTCATATAAGGCAAAGTAAATTTATGCCAGCTGAGGAAACCCAGGAAGGACTCCCAAGTCTGAAAATCCTGAACAGTGTTACAGTATGGGGAGAGATCTTTCATCGCGCTGCGGTGCTCTGGGACAGCACAGCTAAACTATACACATTTTTCCACTAACTATATTCAGGTATATTCTAGCCACATTAATACATTTATTTAGTCTCTTACTATTATTAAACATTGCCAGATTCTACTCCAGATCTAGAAAGCAAAGCTAGGTTTCCTAAGCTCTCCAACAACGGTGTGCATTTACCAGCCTGATTTTTTGGGGCAGTTTCAGGATTGAATTATAAAGCAGGGTAGAGTACAGCTAGGATTTTCTGCCATGACTATAAAACGACTGGTTAAGGAAATTTATTTGAGTATGATCCAAAGAAAGGGAAAACCAACAGGATTTCAGGATAGCGTGAGGGTACGTTTTTTTTATTTGGGTTTGGGGTTTTTTGTTCACCCAAAAACCAACCAACCAACCATATTCAATCTCCAGTGCAGCTTGGATGTCCCCAATATGGACACAGTGCATATTTTTAAGTAAACAGCAACAGCAGGTACCAAACAAACAGCTTTCCTATTCCCAACCCTGCACCGGTTTTTACCTCCGGAGTGCAGACACATCCCCCGTGTAGGCAGCGAACAGCAGATTTATCACAGACTTCACCTACAGAGAGAAATGAAGGCCAGTTTATTTAGCTTCTTTCCTCAAAAAGAAAAAAACGGAAAACGCAGAAAAGCCGAGCGTGGCCAGTTGGTCCAGTCCTTATGAACCTCTCCATTTTACCCCCTTCCCCGGCCACATTTGCATTACAGTGTAAAACACTGGAAGTATTCATTACAGCTTGCTTTGCTACCAGTACTTGTACGTCTGTCTTTCCAAGGCTGAAATCATAAGGACAGTAAAAGAAGCACAAAACGTGCACATCTATTCTACTGTGGTTAAAAAAAAAAAAAAAAAGAGAGTGCCTTGCTGTATGGACAAACCGTATTTCTCTCTCTGCTCAATGATACCGAGTACTGAATTACAAAGACAGCATCACTTTGCACAATTCACAAACCATAAACACCTTTTAAGACAAACTCATTCTGGAAAAGTAAGACTTTTTTTTTTTTTTTTTTTTTTTAAACAGAGGAGACTCCTAATACTAAGAGAAATCTGTTAGCAGAAGAGAAGAAATGGTACCAGTTTTGCTTTGTATCACAGATTTTCCTTGCATACATGCAATACAGAGGCTTTCTTCAAATAAAAAATTTTAAGCAATTCTATCACACAATGAACCACTCAAGAAAAGCAAGGTTTCAAGGCAGACAAAAGTAGGATCTTTTTAGATCAAATAACACAGGTAAAGTCTCAGGCAAGTAGTGCTTTTCTCAGCTGTATTAATGAATAAGAAACCATACCATGAGGCTACCAACTTCATCCCATGCACATTTTTAAACACATGCTGGCTATAACAACTCTAAAAGTTTTAACAAGAGCCAAAACTGACAAGACAGATGGTTTTAAGCATCCCACCTCAGCTTCTTTCATAAACTGATATGGCCACTTCTAGGCACCATTTCACAGCATTTTCCAGTAAACTTTCCAAATGCTGTGTTGCTTTTTAAGTCTACAAAGTTCCGTCACCGCTACCAGCCCAGTAACAGAGATAAAGGAGAAAACTGATGCTGCATTGACCTTTCACAACAAGGAGAAAACAAACAAAAAATATCACCGCCCAAAAGCAAATGTCCCACAGATTTCTGCAAAAACATTGGCATATTTTCACAGGGCCACAGATGAGCCAACATCTGCGCCTCTTACAAACCAAAGTGGTGGAATTGCTTGTTATTTTTTTTACACCTCAACTATGCACTGGCGCAAAGACAGACTGAAGCAAAAGAAGACAGAGCCAGGCTGGAAACAGAACTACGCTCCTTACTCCAGTATCCACGAACTCCTGCAGCTCCCGATTTTCAATACGCACTATGAGGCTCATGAGGCTTAGGAGCCTCACACAGCAAGTGCGAGACCTGCTCGGCAGGATCTGCAGGTCTCCGTCTCTTCTCAGGACGCTCAGTATCCCCCAGGCTGCTTCTAAACCTGACCAGCTCCAAAGGTGCTCACAGCACTCACCTCAAAACACCTGGCTCACATTTACCTGTGGCAAACCTGAGATCATTTCCCAGACCCTCCTCACAAGCATTACAGGGGACAGGCCTGAAGTCATTCTGTTCCTCCCATGAAGATTATTTTTGTTTAAAGCTTCTGAAAAAAAAAACCAAAAAAACCCCAACACCCAAGCAACCCAGCAACCAAGAATCCTACACCATGTGAGCACGAGCTTTGCTCTGGATGCAAAGCCAGCCATCCCTGGCTGAGCCCACCCACCCCTACAGCCTTTTTGCCCCCCCTGCCCTGGGCAGCTCCTCCCCAGGCTGCCCCTGTGCCCCACAGCTGGGCTGGCCACCTCTCCCAACCCCTGGCTCAGTACAGCTGTTACAGGACCACGGGAATAAGCCATTACAGGACCATGGGAATAAGCCATTACAAGCACCCCACAAGGATGCTGTGTCTCATCCTTTCTCTGGTAAACTCGCAGCTGCCATGGAGACAGCATCACTTGCATCACCAAGACCAGCTAAGGGCAGCAAACACCCAAGAGCACTCTCATTAGGCTTTCAATACAAAACATCACAGTCACACCAAAATATTATAACCTCCTTGTCCTGGTTTCAGCTGGGATAGAGTTAATTTTCTTCCTAGTAGCTGGCATAGTGCTGTGTTTTGGATTTAGTGTAAGAAGAATGCTGATAACACACTGATGTTTTAGTTGTTGCTAGGTAGTGCTTACCCTAGTCAAGGACTTTTTCAGCTTTCCATGCTCTGCCAGGTGCACAAGAAGCTGGGAGGGGGCACAGCCAAGACAGCTGACCCAAAAGAATGTACATCTTTTATAGATGCTGGGCTGCAGACTGTATTTAAATGCAGGCATGAAAGGGGAATTTAGTTTGATAATCTCTAAATTTCATCAGGATGATTCAGGAGTTTGCCTTGCTGAGAGAGAAGCTGAGCGTTGCTCTACTGCTCGTGCCCTGCAGGCAGACCAGGCTGGTTGCACTCAGACATTTCAGATCCTGCAGGTGCTGAATGCTCTCCCTTTTCCAGGATTTAGGATGAGCAAAGGACATTCTGTCCTTAATAAAAACCACTTCAGAGGTAACTGATCATTTTGGCTGGGCTTCTTCACGTTTCTGGGAAATGCAAATGTGTATTAAAATAATAAAATAAAAATAACATGCATTCCTTCCTTACCAAAAAAAAAAAAAATCAAGAAAAGCAGGAGACAAATTAGCAGAACAATTATTAGCAGAAAAATAATTATCCAAAACTGGTCAGGAATGAACTCAAGCTAGAAAAAAGCAGAGTGTAGCCATCATAGCTGAAACAACCCTCCCCTAGGGCTACCTGCCCCCATTTCCAGTGAGACTTCAATGATTTTATGGAAGAATTAGGTTGGATTTGCTAGCAACAAAACACACCTTGACTCTGTAACTGCACCCTACTCTATGAGCAGCATAGTCCAGGCCAAAAAATTAACAAATTTTATAAGGTATGAAATGAAATTGCTCAAAAGGCAGCCATAAACAACAAAGATGGACATAAAAAGTGAATTCAAGACTAAAATTTAAAAATCTGGAAATACAAAATACGTTTTGAGTTCGAAGTAAGAATATACCATTTCCATGAGCATCTTCTGCAACATCCATTAGTTTTCAAGAGAATATTAATCTCAGTAGCATATATATTAAACCATCATGTAAGAGGTTATCATTTACATTCAGAAAAAGTTGTTATGTGAAAATAACTTGCTGCCAGAAGCTTTGTATCTGCACAAAAAAATCATCTCACTTAGGCTGCCATAAAATCAAGCACAATCAAGGCTTCAAAAATGCAAGTGAAAATTCTCTACCCCCAAACTCACAGCTTACTAGCCCGAAACAACAGGTCCGTTGCAAAAATCGAGCTGAAGAAACTCTACAGGGGGAGCAGCAAACACATGACTGCGGGGTTTTTAAACTGTCGGGGAGAAAAAAAATAGTGAAGACGACAGATGAGGTGTATCCATTCAAACTAAGTAGGGCACAAGGGACAAGGCAACTAATTTAAGCATTTAGAGACTGTCAATGAGTTTCTCACGGAGTGGGTCATTATCTTCTATACGCCATACTGAGTACTGGTGTTTCTGTTAACTGCACTGATGAACGCAATTTTTCCCTCATCTTCAGAAACAGGAACAGAAAGTTTACCTTCAACCCGACAGTCATGAATTACCTTTTTCTACCACACGGAATTCCTTAACTATGAAAATTCAATGAAAGGAGAAGGGACGGAGTCCCTTCGCTATATATGAGTTGGATCAAACATTACCATACAGCTATAGAGCAGTATCAAACCCAGAGCAAAAACTGTCTCACCTTACGTCAAACGGGAGAGAAGACCTGCATGCGCTGCACTTAACAGCTCTCCTGTTACCATGCCAGAAACACAGAGCACTACTCACTTAGCTATGACGAAACAGTCTTTGTACACAAACACTTCTTCCCGAGTGCTGGATATAATCCTTGTTATCCAGGCAGTGAAACCAGCAAGGAAAGGTTCCTCGGGAATATTTGTGTCACCCAATATTAAAGATCAAAAGTCCCAGACCACACACCTTGTATTTTCACCTTCAGGTTAGTAGGTGTTAGAGGTCTCGGACTCAGCTGGATGAAGCTCTGACCGACTCAGGCTAGCGCTGGCAAAGGCCCTGCTTCACGTCGGAGGTGGCCAAATGACCACGACGTCCAGAGCTCCTTTCCAACTAACCGTTCTGTGAGTCCACGGGTAAGAACGTGACCAGCACAAGAAAGAAAAATCAAGGCTGCTGTTGCTGGAGAACTACACCAAGGTCAAGTGAAGGAAGGAAACACTCGGCGTTCAGAGCGGCAGGAAGTCACACCGCTGCGGCAGACATTTCAGATAAATGCAGGGGGCCTAGAAGGGAAAAGAAAAAGGAAAAAACACCAACCCAAAACCCCAAAAGCACAAACCGGGTGAGATACGGCATTGAAAGCTACAAAGGAAAACTGAGCGTTAAAGTGACTCCTAGACTGAAGCTTTCATATTGCAGTTATTTTAAATATCTCCTAAGCCCGACTCTGCTCAAAGCTTCCAAGAAGTCTCCTTCAAGCAGCAGGATTCAGACGTGAAGCCAACCGCACAGGAACGGAGGACACGCAGCAAAAGACAAGGGCTGCCTCAGCCCTTCAGGGAGCACGTGGCCGGCACGCAGCAAAGTATGCTGCCGTCCCTCATTTCTCTGTAACACACCTTGTCAAAGTACTTTGGTAAGATGTGATAGTTTTTGGTTTGTTTTCCAATTTCTCAGTGTGCCAACCTGAAAAACCTAATGAAAACGTAAGTTTAACTTCAGCATTAATATGCTGAGGTTATTTATCGCAAGGGAAACATCTAATTGGTCTGAAAGGCTCGACTGGTATGTGGGAACAGCCTTGGTGGAGTACTTGTAACAAAATAGTCTTTCCTAGTTGAGCTGCACACCCAAATCCAGCCCACACCAGAAGACTTACTTAAATAGCCTTAGTCTCGTGATGGCTAATAGCAAATCCCCATACAAGGCTGAGATGAGAATCACTTCTCTCTCAACACAGACTGGTTTAGAGGATTTTTTGTTTTGTTTTGTTTTTTTAAAATGTAGAAGAGCAGCATGTGTATCGCTGCCTAGCTCTAATGCTTATCAACAGAAGATCTCTCCAAATACTTCACAGAGCACAAGCTGCTATCGTTACCAGCACTAAGACAGGAAACTGAGGCCCAGAGATGGAAATGAAGTGCTACGGCCTCGTGGCGAGCACAGAGCGACCCGGCGCCTTCTGCCCACTGGCTCACATGCTTCAGTGTGATTAGAAAACAACCAAACCTGAAGTAGGAACCAAACCCAAGCAGCTGGCTGTACCAGCCGCATGCTCTGTACCTGTCCGCACATCCCTGTCGCTATGGGGCTGTTTGTCCTGCACTGATATTGCTGCAATGACTCCAGCACGGCAGAGCGAGCCTCTGCTCCATGCTCCGCTTGGGTCAGGAGAGAAGACCCAAACAGCTGTGCGTGCAAAGAAAACAAATCCTTTAGAAAAAAATTAAATTAGCTCAGCACTGGATTAATTCCATGAGAAGCTCTTAGCTAAAAAGGTCACTGAATCTGGATTTTAATTTCCTACTGTGTCCTGCTTCCTCAGAGTGCCCCCTCCCCCGATTTCTTTGAAAACATTACAGAATGTACAGTCTAAAAAAAAAAATACTACTTCCAACTTTACTGTTTCTCCAGGTGGCTGAGGAATACAGTCAAGCCCAATGGTTTAAAATGGTGCTGCTAAAGGCAACACAAACAAGGATAAAGAAACAAGCCCCCCTAATCTTTCCAATGCTCTTTATATTATATTTAAGGGCAATGCCACAGGTTAGCCTTCAAAAAAGGTGTTCAAAATATTGGGAAAAAAAGGTTGGTTGAATGCACATTGTTTCTCAAGAACTTTGCCGTATCTGAACTTTACTATGCACCAGACTCAGTGTGGCGACAGGAGACTTTCAAACACAACCCGGGGGGGGCGGGACGGGACGGGAATAGATAATAGAGCTAGTTGAGAAAAAGAGGCCACCGCTCTCTTCTCTCACATCTGATTTTTTGTGCTTAAAATGGCACGCAATGTTTCCTTTTGGGAACCCTATCCTCCTGGCCAACTGGCTTGAAGCACTAAGTTTTAAACGTTCCCCTGCACAGCACCGAGGCGTGGAGATAAATCAGGATATAGAGTTCAGCTCTTGCAGCTCCGGACTTCCCTAATGACAAGCAACTGCCATACTGAGCCCCGGTCCCTGATGCACTGGGATCTCAGAGCAGATCCCAGATAAAAGCAAGGCTCCTGGTGCACGACACCACACAGTCTCTCGACAAACGCTCCCAGCTGTAGGAGAGCTGCACCGAAATGGGACTAAAGCTCTGCAGCTCTTCACCAGTGCGGAATACACTGGAGAAATTAGACCGACTTCTCTGGAAGCGTCTGTGAGGCACAGTTCTCCACACCCCTAAAACCTCCTAATGCTGGAGCGCAGTTAAATCTGCACCTTGGCTATCTTCCTTTGGCACCTGCACCAACAACCGAGGACGACGCAGCACAATTTCCCTATTTACATGAAAAGTCTGACAGGTGTTATTTCAAAAACCGCAGATCCTGGCAACGCATTGTTACGACCGGGAGAAAGACGAGAGCGCAAAGCGCTCAGTAATTTCCCTTACACGGTCTCTCCTCAGCCTGCTGAAAGCCACCCGTTTGGCAGCTGGGTCACGCCGACATACTGGGCGCAGGAGCAAAGGCCCGCCGCAGCCGCTGCCGGATGCGCCGAGCTTTCGCACCCATTGTCAGTAGCACACGGCTTCCCTAATCCAGCTCAGCACTGGATTAATGCCGAAATTCAAAAAATAGATTTTTAAGCTGTCTAAGGTGAGTGTTTGTCTAGTGAACGAGGATTAATGTTTCATACTGGGAAGAGACCGACTACTAGAAAGTCTTCCAATTCTCCTGACCTTTGCAAACAACCACGTACTGACAAGTAACGTAGGAGCAAAGAGTCTACATAAGCCAAGAGGGGATGCACAAAGTAATAAAAGCTCCAAAAATCAACGTAAGTTTGACTTCGCAGTACCGCTGTTCTGCTACTTTTCCTAAAGCTGATCCCATGATCAGGGTCATCTGAGTATGTAGCAAAAGCAAATCATTCTTCCCACTCTCCGGAAAAATTACAGATTTTTAGACATTCATTTTATCAGTGGAAAAAAATTCCTGAAATCTAAAAGATGCCAGTATAAATTCTGAAACAGCAGTGGTGACCTATTTTAAAAACAAACAAAAAACCCACACACAAAAAACCCAATGACAGCAAAAAAAAAAAAAAAAAATCAGAAAAGTGAATCTAGAGCACAAATTAAACGATTCAGTCACCCTATTTTTACACACTGAGCTGGTAATTCAAATATGCTGAAGCATAGCCTATAGATGACTTTCTCCTTGCATGTAAGGTTTCAAAATAAAATTCAGAAAAAACCTGCTCAACTCCGAAATTAAACCTAGAATGCAAGTCGCCCCTAAAAGGACAAAAATAAACCAGAGACTAATCCCAAAGAGGAACGCATGTGCCTGTACATTCAGACACTAGACAGGATTGCTTATTTTTAAAACTGGCCATTTTTATATTTACAATTAATTTGCAATAAACTGGAATCTGCTCCCCAGGGCCTGCTGACAAGGCTCATGTGGAAAAATCACTGTTCAAGTCTAAAAGAGAGCCATAGGTTTCCTTAAAAATACCATTCTTCAATATGAAATTAAGCTGTATTTTGTATGGAAAGAAATCTCAATTGAAAGTCGGTATCTTTGCAACTGAGCTTCTGCTTTGTTTCCCCTGAAATGAAGTCAAAGTTATTACCTAAGGGTAAGTAAAAACATTTACTTTTAAAAGTAAAAACTAAGACTGAACCCTAAACAAACATCCAACCCAAATAACATGGGTTTGTCAAAAGCACATAACTATTACTCTGTCCTCCCACTGAAGTTTCTTACAACTTTTAAAACCGCTAGTTTTCAGTCTGGGACAAACAGATCTCCGTAACATCCAGCCTATTTGAAGGACTGAAACCGGTATTTCGATGTCCCCCGTGCCAGTGCTGGAGAAGTGCACGTGTAACGCCTCTCAGACAGAGACCTCCAAACTCAGCCAAGCACTACCTCCGTTTCACAGCAGAGATGTGAATGTCCGTACTTACCCGTGTGCCCCACTCCAGTGCCAGCAGCCTGCCAGGATACAATGCCCAAACTTAAGCGCTGTGTTTTATTCTCCGAATCCCAGCCTAGTTTAGGTGCCACCCAGGTGAGGGCTGGCTCCGAAGCCCTCTCGGAGCTTGCCTGCTGAGGTTCTGCCCTTGAGTATTTCTAGGGATGGACAGTCCATAAAGGCCTCTAAGCAGCCTCTGGATTAAGCCTCAACATTGCCTTATTCTACAGCAAACTAACAGCTACATAAGAAAAGATAATTTTTCTAAATAACTTCCTGAAGCATGCAAAAATAAGTCTTTCGGCTCGAGCAGGAGTGATCAACGGACCACACCTAGGCCTACAGCAACCTAACGCCAACTGCCTCTAACAGAGCCTCTTGCCCGACATTAAATGAACACAAGGCTCACAGGAAGTTTATAGTTAGAATTCCTTGGGAAAGTTTTTGTTCCCATTATATGATAAATAATCAGAGGATATGTGAACAAATTAATGCACACACTTAGACACATTAATGACATACAGAAATATTTGAATACACAAGGCAAGCTGTTCCATAAAACTTTTGTTTCTTCTTCAGAACTTTTTCCCCCACCTCTTTAGCGTATTTTCTGCACTACTGATCCTTGTTTCCCCATGTAATTTGAAGAATTTTTTTCTCCAGTCCATTTTCTAATGCACCAACTACCCTTTCTTTTCCTCTAGATGGTGCAAGCTCCTCTCTGCAGCTCGGATGGAGGACGATGCCCGGCGCCATTCGTTTTACAAGCCGTGGGTGCAGCATTTATTTTTGGAGTCAAAGCTGCAACAGCAACTTTCAAAGCTGCTACCACAGAGTTTATTTTTGGAGTCTCCCTGGTGGAATGAACTTGAAACGCAGCTTGCACAGCAATTATTCACATAGCTTGTGCTGTTGGTCGAAAACTAACAGACTCATAAACCACTTATTTATTCCTCAGTAACCACCTTAAAGTTTTTAGCAGTCGTGTTCAAACACAATTCACATATATATACTGAAAGCTTCTTCTCCCATGAGTTACGTCTAGACTGCAGCCACACAAGAGGCTGTATTTTCACATATACACATCCAAAGCAGCTTTAAACCAACTGTACTGCTATAGCTGCAAAAACCTCAGGCAAGCCAGCAAGCCAGTTAGTTATTTACCCAGGTTCACAGAAGAGCTTCTCAGTCTCCCTTGGCTATATCAGATGGCAACACAGTACTAACAGCTTTCAGTCTGGAATCACTTAGATGAGTTAATCGCATTTATGACTGCAACAAAGACCTGGTCCAGTGCTCCGTAACCTACATACAGACCCTTACTGCATCTGGATAGTTGAGCTGATTACACAGGAACACAAGAAACATGTTATTCTAGGTAATATTACTGCTTTTTCGTGAATTTATACTTCATTAAAAGTGATACAAATGTGCTGGATAATTTTGTAAGTTAAAAGGTTTTTTTGACCTTTAAATTATCGATCTAACTACAGATCAGGATGACAGTGGTCAGCAGCTGCTAAGAGCAGCTAGGTAGGCTATGGGAAATGAGTGGCTGCTCAGTTAGCAGTTGGCAAGTAGGCGAATGAAAGAGAATTTCAAGGGCAGCCCTCGAAGGGCTAGCACTGCGGCTACTGCCTCTCACCTCAGCATCAGACTGCACTTCAGACAGAGCAAGGAGGAAGGTGGGAAAAGTTAAGACAGGTATTACTGTTTGCTAACAAATAGATCAATTCAGCAGAAAAAATTATGCAATCCTGAGATTTTTTTTTTTTAATTGTATGTCAAGATGGTCACAATCCCAGTACGATTTTAAATGTCTTCCTCTTGCAATTCAACTTTTAAAATTGTTTTAAATCCAAATCTGATCTTTTAGAATAAAGCTGGTCATTTCTTCTTCTGAATTCATACATTTTAAAATTGGCAGGTAGATACTTCTATGGTCCTAAAAGTGTCCCTTTAAAAGTCTGAAAAGACAGCAAAGTTTTGACTAGGTTCAATTCAGACATAGGAGCACTAAGAGACAAACAAGCTTGTACTGGTAGCTCAATCTTCGTACCTGTCAGAGAAACTGTGCATGTAGCTGAATATAAGAAACATTTATACATTGAAGATGTCTCTTGATACCGGGGGGGGGGGGTGTGGGTCATAAAGCCCTTCCTTCACCCTGAAAATAACTGTCAATCTCCTTTACTGGATAATGTATAGGCTAAAGTCACAAAAGGAAAAGGGTGTCCTTCCTGGAGGTACAGGCTGAGCAGAGATGGTTTCTCTCTCCCCCCCACCCCACTCATCTACTAGTTTCAAATGGATTTCTACCATTCACATTTCCTGCAGATTCAAACCTTTTAGAGATAGCTCAAAAAGTCTCAAGTACTAGAGTAGGCCTACCTGAAATTGCAAATAATTAGAATATCAATATTGCATGTTACAGTAAACTGATTTTCTTTGCCCATCTGTGCCCAAAGTCCTTTTTTCATCAGAATACTTTAAAATAATCTAGGTATTTAAAAGCATCCAAAAATGATACTTGCTACAAGCTAGCACAATACCATAACTGTTTGTCTATCTTTTCTGCTCTGTTAACATACTATTTTGCATAAAATTTTAAAAGCATAACAAGGACACAGGAAGCAGTATTGGGAGCAGAAGGTCACCTTTTCTTCCAATCACATTTGGAGCTATGAAAGACAGACTAAACCAGAATTCACCTCTTCCAATACCAACTTCTTGCTCATAAGATGATCATCAGGTGGACACACAGTTCTGAAAGAGTCTGTCTCGCTGGTATTCCTCAAAATAACACCTCTCTACCTGTGAAAAGGCTAAATCATCTTAAATACTAACAGGCAGGAGGTGCAAGCTCTTCAAGGAGTCAAAAAAAAATATCCTTTAACTCACACAGAGAAAAAGCAAGAGTCACAGATAGGAGCTCAGTTCTACAACTAATTCAGCCACTGCATGCTCAGAGATTATTACATTTAATTTTTCTAACTTTTAAATGATAAATGAGATTTAGTATCTTGTAAGTGAAATTTAAAATACTATATATTTCCAATATAGTTTGTGAATCCATAAGTAATAGTCTACTTCATACTATGTTTGTTTTTGCTGAAGTGCCTGAAAGACAGTAACAAGAGCACTGACTGAACCGTCCTTGAAGATGGCAAACTACAGAAGCAGAGACCTTATTTCATGACAACAAACACTGTGAATTTGCAACGACTTCGTAACAGTTCTGGTTATTGATCAATTCTAAAGTATTAGTAAACTGATTCTGTTTAAATTACAGATAAGACTATTTAACTAACATGAATTAAGAGTTAAATAATTAAACAAAATATTTACTAGATGAAGTGAAAACATCTACTTACCTTCAGTAACTGATATTCTTTCAGAAAGACCATGCCCATCAAACCCCATGGGGTGAGCCGAGACTGTTTTGGCCAGCCATGTTTCTCGACTCCCACATTCCCACCACTGCCTCCCCCAGTGGAGGCAGAGGAACCAATCCTTCACCAATACTGACTCCAGAACTTGAGCTCCAGAGGTAGAGAGTGGGCCACACAAACCAAAATTTAGTTGAATCCCTGCATACAAGCCTTGCCCTCCCCCCCACCCTGAACCAGAGCATTCAAACTCATTTTTATCTAGGAAACAGTACATAGTATCATAATAATGTACAGGGTGCATGGATGGGGCGGTTTCTCCTTTCCTGTACCATCATTAGGGGCAGGAGGTACTCGGCATGATGGTGGAAAAAGTTGGGGGAGGAGCAGTGCATGATTGGTTGTGTCTCTCCCCTTCTAGCAGAGGAAACTACCATTGAAGATGAACTGGTTCAAGGGGTACACAGAAAAAAACGCAGAAGTCAGAGCTCAAGATTCAGAGCCATCGACTCCATCAATATTAGATTACAAGATCCCAGGAACAGAAACATCTCTAGCTGAAAGACAATTCCTGGAAAAAGGCCTCAAGATTCCCTTATACACAACTATGGTACGCAATATTAAGAACAGGTACTAGGATGGACACAACCAATATTGCTCTGTCATAGATACCCCTCAACAACTCACACATGATCCTAAATTTTTCAACATAGAAGGCCTTTAGTAACTAATGCTGAAGCTTCACCAGGGCTTAGATGATGATGTAGCGACTAGAGAGCTTCTCTCACCGTGCACAGGCGTGCTTGGACAAATAGATGAGTCTGGTAGAAGAGTAGCTAATCTCAAGTGCTACTCACTTACAATTACTTACAGACGTCTTACCCTTTGCTTCGTACCTGTGACCTTTATTTTGGGATGATTATGTTCATTTGAAAAGGTAATAATACTGGGAAGAGGAGAAAAACTTGAGTACCAAAACTGCCTTGACTAGATTACAATGAGCATGGTCATGCTTGGTTCCACCTGCTGTTTCTGACTACTTCTGGTATCAATGAATTAACACACTTTTTACTTTTGGAGACAACAGAATTAAGCATATCACTGACAAAACTCCCAACATATGCAGTAAAAATGTCATCATCTTTCACTAGACTTAAGACCTAAAGGTGGCTGATTCCATGTATTTTTTTTTTAAAAAAACCTTTCATGGATATTCATAAACTCATAAATCATGCCAGCAAGCAAGATTTTTGAAGACCTAATAAGGAAAACCAAGTTAGAATAACTATAGTGAATCAGGCAGTTCCAGAGAACCATGACTTAACAAGAGGGAGTAACAGAAAAATCCCATCTGACTCCTGTCCTGATGACAAAAGATGCTACTGCTGTGTGGCTTGCCATGAATGGTATGACAAAGGGATAGTAGGTAGACAAATTATTTCCAAAAAAGTTTACTAGATCAAGTGAAACATTTAAGGCATAAAGACTTTCACCTTTCAGGTCCAAAGATGAAGACCAGGCAAATTTTCAGTTTTAGGTGGTATGCGTTTGCCATCAGTATGTTGGATGGAAATACTTGAATCTTGCTGCCATGTCCAAAGCATTAAAGTTATGTGGAAAAAAATGAATGACCCTCCCAAAGGCTTTAACTTACTCTGCTGTCCAAGTTTTTCAGCATTTATCAGCAATGAAAAAAATGTTTTCTCAGTAAATGATGATGACGAAGTTCCAAAACGGTAAAATAGTAATTGTTGCAGAAAACTATTACAGGAATCTTAGGGTCATCATCATCTTGTGATATGGACTTTGGTAGATCCTGTTCAGTCCTTTCATAGGCTAACCCCTGCAAACACTTCTGCAACAAAAAGCATACAGAATATATACAGGAATCTTAACAAGAGGAATGAACACACTGACCAGTTGACTCTGGATGCAGGAAAAAAAAAAAGAGCCTTTGAAGTAGTGGATACAGACATTACTAATACTGCAAGATTTGGGACCAAAGGACTGGGATCAGCGATAGCCACACGAATAAAGCAGAATGCTGATGGGTGCTTTAGTGACGCTAGCTGTATTAAGCAGACAGGACAAAAGAACGCCTGCCTTTTCAAGGACCTATTGACTACGACTGATATCCACACAACCGAGTAATGCTCCCGCTTTCCGGGCTGTAGGTACTTTGCAATTTATGGACGACAGTTTACTCAACTACAGGGCTCAGAGCTGGAATTACTCCTAAAATAAAGGAGGATGTTCTCAAAAGATACTTACTTAAACTTTAAAAGCAAGAGACTGACTACACCCTACAGGCTGAAAGCAGAATAAAAGAAATCCTACCAGAAATTTGCACTCTACTCTTGTCTGAAGGATTTTTTCTAAACTATTAGGAACAAGTTTATAGAAACCTTCTTCTAATTTTTAGACTATTCATTCAGTACCTGTTTTTCTGGCATCAGAAATATTTATTAGCTTAAACAGATCTTCCACCTCCATGATTTTATCTCCAAACCCTGGGGACAGTCATATTATTCCCCATCAGCCTTTGGTATATGGGGCACAATGTACTCAGCTGTTTCAGCCTGCTTTTCCATGTCCTCAGTCATAATTCTTAATCCCTTTCTGCAACAGCATGGTAAAAACACATTTGATCAGAACAGTTTATTCTCAGACTGAGATTACATTTTCGTTGTCTTGAAACAATTACAGGTTGGAGAAGTTTTAAAGGACTGGTCTTTTAAAGAAGTGTGAAATGCACTTACCATACAGACAGCCAAAGCTACACATATAACCAAAACCAAGTCTACCATGCCAAAAAAATCGATTTTGAATG
>VYZW01046131.1:8629-22171 GCA_013401315.1 Balaeniceps rex
GAATCCATTTCTCCTGGTTTTAGCTGTCTTTATTGTAGTCACCTGAGATATTTACTTCAGCTGAATTTGAAGATCAGTAAAAAGAAATAAGCCCTTTAGGACATGATTTATCTGATCTGTGCTAAATTACTGCNTGATTTGCCCTTCTCTGTAGTATGACTCCTCCAATCCACAGGGACCTCTCCCTCTCCCTCCAAAGGGGTTGCCTATGAACAGGAAGGTACATGACCACCATCTGGTGGAGAAGTCCTGTGTACAGGATCGTTTACCTCCCTCCCTGGCTTGATCTCCTCCTGCCAAGTGACTGTCCCTAAACTCAGCAATGGTCTGCTAGTCTGGAGGCAAAAGTGCTCTAGAATAACCCTGAAAGTCTCATGAACATGTATCTGCTTGTCTCCCAGAAGTCCTCCAGCTTGGCTTCCCAACCCAAAAAAATGAATCATCTACTTGATATGTCTGCATATGTCATCTGCCCTTCGTGCAAAACACCATTCCTGTCGCAGTTCAGCAAACACTGCTCTTTTGCAGGGCTTCTACTTCCTTTCTGCTTAACTGGTGACTTTTTTTATTTGGAGGGAGAAAAGGGAGATGTTTCCAGTTTGGGAATGGGGCAGCAACATTGGTTTAATTTAGTTTTCCTATCCTATTTATTTATTCAGCTTCTTGTTTTATGAGTAACCTCCAGAATCAGTGATAGCCATTTATGGATTTATTGAAAGCTATGGATTTAATATGAACTATACATTTAAGGTGCCAGGTTCTTACACTTAGCAGAAAAAGATTTATACTAACACAGTTACAAACACACAAGGCAGATACAGGCAGGGAAATCCTGAGGAATTCATCTAACACAGTATAGAGGTGAATTGCCCTGTGGAGGCATTTATTTCCATTTATTTCTCTCAAATAGAGACTGTTAGCTTAGACTAGACAACTGACTATTGGGTGTCTGAAGTCAGATGAGACGGAGCCTCAGTGTAGTGTTCCTACTTCTAGAAATTCAGAGTTTCCATCCTTGTTGAAGCTGGCAAGAACTGCCAGTATGAAGCTCCTCTGAAATGCTGAGCAAAAGTTGTCTGAAGTTTGGTATCTAATCAGTAAAGTGGTGTAGTTTTTCCTTCTTTAAAATTTGGGCATAACCTGTGCACTCTAGTTTTATAAATATAAATTGGATGCAGGAAAAGTCCTTACTTTCCAAGACTATTCCGCAAATAAATTCTCTGAAGTCATGAAGCACTCAAGTGTTGTACTGTTTGGTACTGTAAAAGAGAGAAAGAATAAACCAAGAATTTCCTATTCAGTGCAAGGTTTGGATGTTACTCAGTATACACATGAAAAGGGGAAGGAAGAAGTAGTCACAATATTGAATAAAACAGTAGACAGAAAAGCTGCAGTTTCTTGAGCAAAGTCATCCTGCTCACTGAATCAAAACAAAATCCCATTAAAAATTGGATGTGCTTGTTACCCAGGCATATACAGTGTGACTCCTTGTCCTATTCTGATACCTAGGCCACATAAGTTTGAGTCTGCCATGAGCTAACAGAAGAAAAGGGAGATTGAGAGTTCATTTCCATGCAGAATTTGTGGGTTTGACTCCCACTGATGACAACCTGGCAATGTGGTATTAAATGAAATGATCAAAGGGTGCAACCTAATGTATTTGCAGGAAGGGTAGAGGTAATGTTGAAGAATCCTGAGGTCTCTTGCCTAAATTCTGAATGCTTGATTCTGCAGCTTGAAATTCATTAGAATCACTTTTATGTGGATTTGCGTATTCATTTTAAGGACTGCGTTTAATGCCATAATTAAATAATAAATGGAAAAAGAAAACAACTCAAATTCCCTCCAGACCATATACAGGAGGGAGGTTGTTTGGTTCCTCCCGTAAGTTAATATGTGTGCACTGGACTTCTCCATGGCAGTGGAACAGATCTTCCATTTTTTTTACTGAAAAATAACGGCTTGCATTTGAGGAAACCATTTTCCTTGTTCCAAGATGAAAAAGGATATCCTACATCCTCACAATAGTGGTTCTAATTCAGTCTGTCTGTTGGCACAGTAGCAATATATAGAAGTGGCTTCCTTGCTATGCAAAGTAGAAAAGGAATTCAAGCAGAGTGTGCTGTGAATGATCGCAGACAAATGTAGGAGGAAGATGTTGGGGAGAGAATGTTTTGTGTTGTTTATCTGTGAGTAACCTGTGCACGACTATGTTACTTTGTTTTGAGGGAATGATATGTATGCTTATCCAGTCAGAGATACAGTACCCTGTCAGCATATGTTATTAAATTAAAATAAGGAAACACCATGTAGGATTTGTGTTAAGCTCTCAACAGTGTGAAGAGGGCTTGCAGATTAATTAAAGACAAAACAATGAGCTGCGCCTCTGTACTCATTGTCTTTTATTTTCAGTCACTCCTACTTAGAGAAGTTTCTGACGGAACAGATGATGGAAAGAAGAGAAGATGTATGGCTTCCACTCATTTCCTATAGAAACTCACTAGTTACAGGGGGCGAAGATGACAGAATGTCCGTTAACAGTGGAAGCAGCAGCAGCAAAGCCTCTTCAGTGAGGAATAAGAAAGGACGACCACCACTTCACAAAAAGAGAGTAGAAGGTTTGTATGGTTTTAGGTTGCCTGGTAGAGGCATTTCTCATTTTATACATATATTACAGCCTTCGTTCTTAGGAGCCCTTATGGTTTATCAATTAATGCTGAAATATATGATATATTCTGTACGTAGTAAAAACAAGACATCTGTTGCAAATTCCTATCAAGCTTGAACATTTCTTTATGAGAAATACCACTGTAAGTCTCTGTTCTTGTCTGTCTTCACTGAGATTTGCAGATTCAGAACTATTAAAAGCGGTTCTTGAAGTTGGAAACAGGAGGTGTTTGTGGAGTGATCTGCTCTACACCTTTCTCAGTCGTGGACTTCTGGTTTTCTGCCTATGCTTCAGTCTGGAGCCATTGTTAATTAACAGGGTATTAGAGCAAACCCAAGGCAGAAGTTCTGATATAGATCTGTATTTTTGCAGGACCACTGCAGAACACTAAAAAGACACCTTTTTTGTTTAAAATGGTATTGATATCCAGTGTCTGTATTTACTTTTTCTGTGACTTCAGGCATGTTTATCAGGAATTTGGCTATGATAGCCAATTTCTTACAAGATTGCATCTGTTCCTGGTTGATCTGTGTGATGTAGTGTGTACTTTTGTGAATATAAATTTACTGTTTCACTACAGAGTAGGTGTAAGTGGGATCTTTAAAATTCAGGGATTTTTCCAAGCTCAGTATCTACGATAGCAACTCCTCAGTGAGGAATCTAATGCCAGTTTGCCTGAATATACAGCAATTTCCCAAAATATTCTTCAAAAGTTTGTCCATATGCACTTCTACAATCAGGTCCATTCTCTACTACAGCTTATGTTGAGGAGTACATGCACCAAGTCCTTCAGTTTCTTATAGCCAACATAGAGTTTAGGTAGATAAAATACTGCTTCCTTTCTTCAGACACAGTTTTGCTTCCTTCAGGATGCCATGTTTTTCACGGAATTCAACTGCTGAGGTTTTTTTCTTTCCCCTTGTTACTATTTACATTCTATTTTATTGTACTCTACCAATATCCTCTTTTTTCCCCTGGGAAGTCTAGTAAGGTCTTTGCTTCCCTGTAAGGCAAGTCTCAGTCTTACAACATAGTGTTTATGGCATCATTTACCTCACGCTTTTTCATGTCGTCCTCTTTCAATGATCAGAAGAAGGGAGAATTGACCTGCAACACTTACATTTTAATATCTCCTTTCTTTGCAACAGCTGTGGTCCTGAATTTTCCACAAACATCACCGACTTAAAAATTGTAGGCCAAATACAAGGTTACTCAGCTATTTGTTCATTTACTAAAAGATCTGAATGTACAGCAGTTTCTACCGGGAGGTCATCTAGCTGTAATACAGACTATGCCAAGACTCAATGTGGGTCTGCCAGGATTCAGACATCTAGAGGGGTCTGTGAGGGTCTGCTTACATTCTACCAACACTATGTCGTCAGAAGACACCCAGGATTTATCTTACCTTAGGCAGAATGGTCTAATGTCACTGTTCACTAGCAGTAACCCGAAATTCCCGTTAGTAATCTGTGGCCAGAAAAAGGACTGATGAACATTGCCTCTCATGGGGTGCTTTTGTGAGTGGGGTATGCGCGTGTCCTTTGAATACTGCAAATACAGCTCTGTGTCACAGTATGACATTCAAGGACATCACTTGTTGAAGAACACTGGTTAGCAAATTATTCCACTCTCCTTTCTTCAGTGTGAAATCTAATAGATCTAAATTCATAGATCTTCATTACTTATGAAAGCTTTGCTATACAACCTCAGTATATAGGTCCAGGAAGGATGCATAGCTCATCAGTGTTTGTTTTAGCCCATAACAGCATAACTGTCTTTTCCTTGATAGATGCCTTCATTGTAGAATTTGACTGCCTGATAGATGATAGAACTGAAAAGTTACCAGCAAGTGCTCTCTACTGATAGCAGCAACACAAGCTCTATGGCCTTTCCATATGTAGAAGGATATGCAATGCAAGCACCAAAAGTCTTGGTTTAGACAGGTATTGATATAGGACATTTGATATCATATGTTAAAAAAAAAAAAAAAAAAAACCACAATAATATAAACAGTTGGAAGGACACCACATACTTCATTTTGGGGTGCTTCTTGATGTGCAGTAGGCTTTACAGATTGTGTTATGCCCTAAGTATACTTCCTTTTGAATCTTGGAAAAGGGAAAGCCAAGAAAACCTGGAGCTAGATTGTCTGTATTTTTCACAGGAAGACATAGATTTCTGTCTTACTTTGTATGTACCAATAATGAGCTCATGAAATAATCAGAGATTTAATCCTCAGAAATAAGTACTTACTGTTCACTCATCTGTATAACTTGAGCTATGAAGAACCAGCCTTAACAAACAGCTGGTGACCTACAAATTAACTGATGGTCTATACGTAGCATGTACACAGGTCTTTGTTAACAGGTTTTTTTATATTTACATATTTTTATAACTCTTCCAAAAGTCCTAGCTTTAATATTTGGCAGCACAGTTACAAATGTGGACCTCTCTCTAAATACTGCTAAGATTCCCCCCCCCCCCTTTAAATTCCACTCTGAAGGAACTAAAATAAGGGCAGGGTCACTGCATAAACTATCCTTGCATTAAAGAACCATAACTAGTCCCCTGTGGTTCCTTTCTCACCTAAATCCAGTGTATATTGGGTTCAGCAGACTGTCTGAAGGAGAACATCCCCTGTTGCTATTGAAAGTAAATCTGCTCTGTGACATTTCTTCATAATGCCTTAAGGAAATCAAACATAAATAGGATTTAAAAAAAAAATCTTTAACATTATAAAAGGTTCAAAGGTAAATTCAAGAATAAATAGGCAACTTTTTAGACAACATTTATGCCCAAAGGGTAATCAGAGGTGTAGAAAAAAGGAAAAGATCCATTGAGATCCCCATCTACTTTCTCACCACGCATTTCTTCCTGCTAGTAAATTTGTGTCGTGGTTTCAGCTGGGATAGAGTTAATTTTCTTCCTAGTAGCTGGCATAGTGCTGTGTTTTGGATTTAGTATGAGAATAATGTTGATAACACACTGATGTTTTAGTTGTTGCTAAGCAGTGTTTATACTAGTCAAGGACTCTTTAGCTTCCCATGCTCTGCCAGGTGCACAAGAAGCTGGGAGGGGGCACAGCCAGGACAGCTGACCCAAACTGACCAAAGGGCTATTCCATACCATATGACGTCACGCTTGGTACATAAACTGGGGCGAGTTGGCCAGGGGGCAGCGACTGCTGCTCGGGAACTGGCTGGGCATCGGTCAGCGGGTGGTGAGCAATTGCATTGTGCATCGCTTATTTTGTATATTATTATTATGATTTTCCCTTCATTTTCTGTCCTATTAAACTGTCTTTATCTCAACCCACGAATTTTTTTTCTGATTGACTCCCTCATCCCACTGGGGAGGGGGAGAGTGAGCAAAGGGCTGTGTGGTGTTTAGCTGCGTGCCGGGTTAAACCACAATTTGTGATCTTGTCTTCTCCTCTCTTTTCATCTGCCCAATCTTTCACTTGCTCCAGCAACTTTTTTTTTTCTACACGTCTCTTGCCTACGCACTTGTCTGCTCTGTCACCTTCTCAAGTCCCCCCTCTTCCTTCCTCTGTTTGCTCCCTTCACAGTATGAGCACAGCATCCCACTTACACCTTCAGTCACCTTCCTATCTCCATTCCTTCCATCTGCTCTAAACTCTAAATACACTGTCTGAAATCACTATGTAGAGTTCGTACCAGCAGACCACTTCTCTTATTTAAAATGTCCTCTCTGTACTCCATTGAAATGGTTCTTACTGAAGTTTCTAAAGATCTGTACTGACCAGACTTTGGGTTTTATCCTCCACCCTCATCTTACTGTTTAACTGTATCTCGGTTGCCGTATGCATGTGAGATTAACAATCTTATATTTAGATTGTAAACTCAGTAATTGGGAATTATCTTTGTTATATGTGTGCAAGATGTGACAATTTAGGTAGTGCTGCAATACAATATTTGTTTACAATGGGGGTTTTTTTGGTTGTTAAATATTTCTACTTTAAATTGTTGTTATTGCTGGGAATAGCTGGTAGTAGTCCTTCCTTAAAAGAACACAAAATAAAATTAGAGCTGAAAACTTTATCATTTTGAGTATTTATCCAGTTGATCTCTTGCTTTAAAAGACACTAAACTGTTGAAAATCGAATTTGGAGACAGTGCTGCAACTAAAATTAACTGTATCAAAGTGTGTCAGTAGATGGAAGGCTCTCATTACTAATGCAAGGTATTCGTTCAGTGAGTTGGCTGAAGGAATCCTGAAGGCAATAATACGGCACTGCATATTATCAGAACCGTGTCAGTAATTTTAAATGTTCTTTTTCTAGATGAGAGTCTAGAAGGCTCATGGCTGAACAGGAATGAAAACATACATACTCCAGGGACACTGCAAGCACCACAGCTCACCTCAACTGTCTTGAGAGAGAACACTAGACAAATGGGCGAGCAGATCCAGGAGCACGAGTCGGAGCAGGGATCTGAACAAGATTTTTTACACAAGTAAGTGTTGGAATTTCGGTTTCAAATACAGTGAGACAGGCAAAGGAGTTGCGTGTTATTTACACAGATAGACTGTGGCTCCATAAATGCAGCATTTATTTGCAAAACCAACTGGAAATGTCTTGGCTATAGCTCAGCAATACTTTGATTATTTTCAGTTTGCAGGAAAAATATGTTGTAATGAAGTCATGGTAGAAATTCCTTATGTTAAAATTATCTCATAGCGTAACCATGCGGTAACAGTTAAATCTTCCTAGTGTTTGTGGCCCCAGGCTGGATTGAACTGTTTCTCTAAATATCTGTTAGATGTTCTCTTTTTCTTTTTCCCTCTGCCCTATGTCATAGTACAGTTAAGGTTCTCCAGGCATCCTAACTGATTTCTTGTAAATTAACTCCTCAATCCAATTCTAGCTGCTGAGCTAGTAATTCCTGTTTCTGGGGTAATTGCCTGCAGGCAATTTTATTTTGCCCTAAATTATATACACTTTTTGTCACTTGACTCCCATTTTATCCCCTCCATTAAGAGAGGAAAAAATGTTTGGTTTTATCTGTCAGTAGTTTATTTAAGAAGTCTACAGAGAATGTGATTGTGTGATATTTCTATTAATTTGAAGATACAGAATAACAGTATCTGGTTTGGAGACTGTCTTATAACTTTTATAGCCAAACTTACTGATCTGATTTATCTGTATAAAAAAGTCGTATTATGCTGGCCAGATGAATCAGGTTTCTACCAATGCCGTATAGTATAAAATAGCCAGATTATGCCTCTTGGTTTTCCTCTAGCTTTTGTCCATCGTGTTTTTCTTGATACATGTTCCCCAGCTTCCCAGTTCTTCCTGAATGTGCACTCACCCTGTTCAATTCTAAACTTTACCACTTCATCCTGCATTCTTTAATCATAATATTTTCTAAATAGAAATAATTAATAATGGTCACTTTGCCTGGGAAGGTACAATGTTCTTCAGTCTCAAATGACAAGGGTATATGTCTACCACAATGTTGTACATATAAGCTATTAAAGTTTGCCAGTTAGTGACCATAGGTTCTCAAAAAATCTGAGCAACTTCTAAAGAAACGTACTCTTTTGAAAGCATAAACTATTATTCTCCCTTGCTTGTGTGTGTAACACGCACAGGCATCAGCAGCGCAACAGATTAAACCTTGACATGATCCATTAATCAGTGCCCACCACAAGAGATACTTGCAGCTCAGCTGGCTACAAATACCTATTAATTTTTGGAGCATGTGATATTTGGCATTTCCATAAAGGAGTTCAGCCAACTTTCTTTCCCCATGTTAACTGTGTAACATCACCATAAGACAGTGTGAGATAAGGTGGCAGGCTGACTGGGCTGGTTCCCACTCCAGGCAGGGGCATGTGTGGTCCTGCACAAAGGCCTTACATGGATTTAAGTTTTCCCAGCTGGTGCTGTCCGGAAGGAAGGAGGGATGGCGTGTAAACCAGTGAATGCAAGGCAAGCCTGGGCATGGGTTTCCTCACCTACACAGTTCAGACTGGCAGGTAATCCTAGCTGGCCACAAAGCAAGCACGGCTGAGGAAGAGCCCTGTTCACCTCAGTCCCAAAGTATCTTTTCACTTTAATCCCACGGTATGTGAGGTCTGGGTTGATGTCTCTTACTTGCCTTTCTGAGGTCAAGGATTTGCCTCCCAATCTCCTGCCTCCCCAGATGTTGCCCTAACTTCTAGATTATATGGAAAATGATGTGGCTCTTGATTTCTCCTTAAAATTTTTCTACTCTGCAGTAAAAACAAAACCAAGAAAATCGCTGAAGCAGAACTTTCTTCCTGACCCTCTCTGATCTTGCCTATTGCTAAGCTAAATCTCTCTCTGTGAACATTTACCTAGTTATGGAAAGTGGGACAGCTTCCAGTCACTGCCCTTTACTCCTGAGCCTGATGAGCAGGCAGTGCCTTAAACTGTGGCAGAACCGCCCCCTTTTCTGGGGGGGAAGTTGAACCAGGCTCTTCACCCTGGGCTTGAACCTGTTTCTCCTATCTCAGATGAATGCTGCAAGCAGAAAACTGTTGAGCAAAGGCAGATAGCATCGCCCTCCTCTCTGTTACTTTCAAAGAGTTGGATACCCCACAGAAGTTCACAATGTGAACTGACAGTGGAGAATCCTTTCAGCCTGGAGTTAGCTGCATTTGCTACAGGTCAGCTTAGGAGAGCTGAAACATAAAATAAATACAGAGCAGTCAATTGCTGAACTAACGGGGTTAATCATGTCCAGAAGAATATTTTGTTCTAGGTTGTTTTTACATGGGTTATCTCAGTTTATATGTCAATCTTATTAGGGTGGAAGACTGCATAATAAAATAAAAACTGCTGTGGCGGTTGAAGAGCTGCACTTAGTTTACTGCTATTTCCTTGTGCTGCAATACAAAAATCACATCAAATGCATTACTCTTTACTACTGGATTTAGATGGTATTAAAAGTACAGCCTTTAAGGTTGGAGCCTTAACATGTGGCTTGCAGCTCACATGTTAAGCCTTTAACACATGTTAAGCCTTTAACATGTGGATAAGTTACTGGACGCTTAAGTTGATCAGGGTATATATTTAAAAGCAATTTGTTTTTCGTGTTGTGTGACATTTTTGTTTAAAATGTGTGTCAGTTATTAATTTGGATCTATTCTTGCTCGTATTTTGCCTGATCTGAGACAGTGAAGTAGGATTTAATAAAATGAATTTCAGAAGTGCTCCCACTTCAGCTGCATGTCACACTAATGAATGAATAATGTTAGCATTTTATGTAGCTGTTTTATTACAACAATTAATGGACTTTTTTTGTGCACATACAGTGAGAGGAGACAAATTGTGGAAGGGAATCCAGAAGACGTGTACAATGATGGATGTGATTTAAATATCTTAATCTGAAGTATGACCAGACACAAAACTTGAGGAGACAGATATTGTCTAAAAACAGCCAATTCAAAATTGTTAGTGTTCTCAGTCATAATGCTGCTTTATGTTTGTTAGTCCCCAGATGCAGATATCTTGGTTGGGCCAGCAGAAGCTAGAAGATTTAAATCGAAAGGACAGGACAGGAATGAACTACATGAAAGGGAGAACTGGTGTAAGGCATGCAGTGTAAGTGTTCAGAGCATCCTCATCTCCAGATCGGAACCATTTTAGATGACAATGCCGCATTTTAAATGTTACCTTTTCTGAGTTGTTGCTAGTAATTTCTGTGACATTTTAACTCTTGTTAATGAAGGCAGAGTAACAGGTTTGTAATGTTGGAATGGACACCGGGCCATGTGGCCCTCTAGCCCAGCGTTCTGCCTCTAACCGTGGCCATAAGCAGGTGCCTAGTGAACAGGGCAGACAGACATGGCACAATTCCCCATTATTCTCTCCCAGCCTTCAACTGTTTCCATTCCAGGGGGTTTCCATGATTTTTCTGTTAAGTAATTCCCCATGAACTCTTCCAAGTTCTTGTCCAGCCTTCCTGTGAACCTGTTTATGCTTCTTTCATCCACATCATCCTTTGCCAAGGTGTCCCACTGAGCAGCTAATGGAGGGAACACACGTGGGTGAATGCTGAAGCGTTCTGTTGTACAAGGTGCTATGTGCTCTGTGCCGATCCAACCAAGTCTTTCAGCACATCTTTCAGGATGGGGGTCAGAGCCTCTAGTGAGATCAAGTCCTTACAGTGTTAGAAACTGGTCTCGGATTCACTGCTGGATTCCCAGGGATTTAGCAGTGATCCTGGCAAACAGTGTAACTCCTTTTCAGAAAAGGGCAAGAAAGCACAGTGAGGTTATTGCCCTTTTCTTGTTAGGGACAAATTTAATTACTGTTCATAATGATATTACATGGGACTTCCTGCTTTAGTGTCTGCAAGTGCTAGGTTTGTTTTTACGTAAGATTTTCTTCCAGTTAGTATTACAGAAAGCACACTGGCTTTATTCTCAGCATAAGGTTTTATGTGAAGGCATTAAGGGATAGGATTTTGTGCATTCTTTTTAATGATGAAGATCATGGTTGGGAAATTTAAATGCCTGGAAATGACTTTTTCTTTCTCTGTATTTAATCAGACGAGGTCTAATGGAAGATGACGCTGAGCCCATCTTTGAAGATGTAATGATGTCCTCACGAGGTCAGCTAGAGGATATGAACGAAGAATTTGAGGACACAATGGTCATTGATCTGGTCAGTAAATCTTATTAATAGCAAGTTTAAAATGGATGAAAGATATTTTAAAAGGAATTTTAGAAGCACAAACAAATATTTCCAAAATTGTGAGCCTGATTTCCTGTTATCTGAACATTAAAGAGTGGAAATGATCCGAATACTCCCTAGAACCTACAACTGCAGACTCAGGCCCAATTGATTTTTTTTCATAGAAAGACAAGGAGCATTGCTTAGCACTCTTCCTCTCAAATATTCTGGACTCAGGCAGTGGCAAGTGCCTGAAGCACCATCGTGCACCTGGGACTTTTCAGCCTGTGAGAATCAGGTTATGATTTACAGCGTATCAGGTGTAGCAGTGCAGCCCTCTTAGAGGAGCGCTAAAGAAGTAGCTGATCTGACTCACCATGCAGTCAGCCAAGGGCAGAAGGAGTGTGGTGGGTGATAGAGGTGAGACCAGCTCACCTCCTCTGATTGAATGTTACACGAAGCTGCCTGCTCAGCCTCAGAAAGTACAAATGGACTCTCTAAAATCCAGTAACAATATTTGATTCCGGTTGTTGGTTGGCATTATGAAGAGTTTGGAAACAGTATCATCTATAGGTAATCTAGGAGTTGTTGCCTTCCCTATGCTGTTGTCACAGCCATCACTGACTCTTTTGCTGACATGGCTCTTTATGCAGCCACACTGTGGTCAAACTGATACAGCCAAGTCGTTTCTCTTTTTCTGTTTCCTGGTTTGATTTCTGGGCGGTGGGGTGGATGGGGGATCCTTAATCAAGGTCTGGTTGGTTTACAGCCATACAGAGTTGTGCTGGCACAGCAGAAGGGAGAGCAGGCAGTAGTGGGTGGGCGTGGGGTGATATCTTACACTGGACATGCTCCCAAACAGGTCATATTGTCCGATGGCAACCTCAGGTCCTTTCGTGGTAATGTACTGACTACAGGCAGGATTTCCTTTGTAGAGGTTATAACCTTACTAGCCTCTCCGTTCAGAATGAATACTTTCCTTGTAAAATGGGAAAAAGGATTAGTTTGCACTATACACTTCACTGTTTTTATGCTTTCCTATTTCCCCTTTCATATCCGAACAATAAGGCATAGGCTACTTTAGGACTGGGCTGTAATGTCTTAGAAAATTGAGGCAATAATTCAGTTGCTGCTCCTGAATACTGAGGTTATTACTAGCATTCAAATGATTATCAAGTAAGTAAAATCTCTCTTTTACTGGTAATCCAAGGCAAGGAAATGAAGGAATTGATCAAGCCAGTGAAGCTCACATTTACTGTTATGTTCCTAGGGAAGGACAACACAAAGGGTTTAATCCTCAAAAATATTATGAAATCCTAAGTACCCTTTTTTATAAATCCTTCTTTTTTCTAAATCTGTTTTTTGACCATGTCAGAGCTGAAGTTTCACCATAAACTCAAAGGCATACAGTTAAAAGACAGTTTTTATGCAGTCTGGTCTACAGTCCTAATACAAGAACATCGTTAAGTCAGCAAGAGCCTTAAGCAAGTTCTTAGCTATGAGCACAGACTTAAAATTACTTTAGAATCCATCAGCTGTTACCCCAGTCCTTAAATAAAACGTGAATTTAACAAGTACTCTCCTATGTCAAGGCCTACATTTGTATCAGAGCTTTTATGAAAATCCATGCAAAGCTGCTTTGTAAAGGAAGAGGTAACCATGTTACTACCCAGTAGCTGTAGAGCCACATGAATCCTTTATACCCAGGTAACTGATGTGATGTTCTAAAACAGCTAACTCCTCTTTTTAGCCACCTTCAAGAAACCGGCGAGAACGGGCTGAACTGAGGCCAGACTTCTTTGACTCCGCAGCTATCATTGAGGATGATTCAGTAAGGCTTTACTAGTGTTGTTTGCTGTTTTATCTGAGGTTCTTTTTGATTATCATTACACCTAATTACTTACTTTCTTTTAAATCATTTTTCTAGGGATTTGGAATGCCTATGTTCTGAAGTCTGGTGAAGACATTTTACAAATTTGGAACTCTATTGTTTAGAGCTAGAGGCCTATATACTGTGATAGCTTGTATGAAAACCACATTTTTGATGTGATACGGTTTGATTTTTAACCAAATGATTGAGGTCAATCCCTTTTTGTAGTGACAGAAAGAAGAGGAACTTCTTAATGACACAAAGGAATGTTGGCCAATCCAGTCACCTCAGAAGGGCTGACCTAAAAAATCATTTGTATCCCTGTTCTTGACTGTCCTA
>VYZW01046131.1:23064-42875 GCA_013401315.1 Balaeniceps rex
GAAAGGAATCACTTTAGCATACTAAAAGCAATTTTAACTGTACCATAAAAAAAGTCTACTTTCCATGCCGTAAATACCCTTTTGCGCTATTTTTGTAAATTAATTTTGCCAGTTAGAAGTACTGTATGTGCTGCATAGAAATTTGTGCTTAGATGGTGAAGTTCTTAAGCTTACAATGGAATACAGCTACATTTTCAGTGTTAACTGTGCATATTAAGAGTAATTCTTTGGAAAAAAAAATATGATTTTTCAAAAAAGTTAAAAATATCAAAAAAAACCAAAAAACCCAAAACATTCTCAGCTAATTCATTGTAATAAGAGATTTTTCAATGTCTTCAATAATTTGGAATTTCATTATACTTCGATTTTATGACTCTGCCTAGTAGCTGCTACTTAGTTAAAACTGGCCTGCTATCAGAGATGCTGGCCATCCACAACTTGCACTGACTCTAGCATCTCTAAGAATCAGCCCCAATGTTAATCTTCCTTTCTGCATTCTAATATTAGCATTTGAGATACAAAGCAGATTGACCCACTTGGAGCACAGCAGTTTTTAGAGGTGCTTTTTTTAGCAACTGCAAAATAATCATGGAGCTTTTTTCTGTTACAAGCTTATTGAAAAACAACACAACATTAATGCCCAGTGCTTACTTGCTGGGAGGGAAAAGAATCTAATTTTAAAAACAAACCAGCATTTCACTGAGCTGAGGTTTGTTTCTTACAACATGTGCAGTCTCAGACATGGTTGCCAAAAATGTTTGACTAGGTAATTCAGCCATTCCTCAGATGTCGGTTGGGTAATGTATAAAACATGAGAAGTAGCTGGAACTTCATAAAATAACGTTACCTCCCTTCCTCTTCTGTCCACCCCAAAAGTAATAGAGGTGGGCAGGAATGGCTGCGTTAAATTGTTATCACAAATAATTCTGTGAGCATAGTAGCATAATAAATGCTGCCTGGTTTGAGTCAGAGTCTCAGACGAACCTTGTGCTTCACAGTCCTCTGTGTGGAAAACTGATTCCTAATTTAACATTGTAGAATACTGTATAACAAACATTTATTATCACGGTACCTGCAATGGGTTTCCAGTTCAGTTTGCAGTTAATAGGTTTTTGTATTATGAGTGTCTCCTTGATTGGTTTTGCTAGTAATTCTGTAAATTGTACATTTACAATATGAGGTTTTTTTTCCTTTTGTACAATTTAAAACTGATGCTTCACCTTTCATTTAATAAACTATTCAAAATCATGACTATGATGAGCACCCTCTTCACTATAACTTTCTTTTAAATGCTCGCTTGGACCATCACATCTTGTCATCCCATTTATTAGTAACCAAAGGAAATACTGAAAGGTAGTTCTCATGTAGTCCAGGCTTCACAACCAGATTCCGTATAGCTACCTTACCCATTCAGCCTCAGAGCAAAGGAAAACCCTGTCTGGTCTGTGTTTTGTTCTGTTTTGTTTTTTCCCTCCACTGTGGTGTATTTCTGGTTTTTCGTTGATCTGGGGGGGTTTATTGTGAGATTGCTGTAAATCTGGTAAGTCATCCCACAGGTTGGGAGAGTTGCATTGTTAAAACTTGTAATTGTTTGAACTGTCACAAATTTTGAGACAAAATTCACTCTCCTGCCGTGTACGTCTGAGGTGAACTGGAGCACATGGAAAGAAATGGAAGTGGTAAAGGCTTGGAAGGTCTGACAACCAGCTGGGCTAAATGAAGTTTTACAGATTCCTGAAACAAAATGTTCTCTTGTTATTCCTGTGTCTCAGAGAGAAAGGCGCTATTTTTGTCCAACTCATGAATGGTTTCATCTCTGTAGCACTAAAGAAAACTGACTGACTTATCATCTGGCCCACCTCCTACAGAAAAATCATCTGAGTCAGAAAAAGTAATAAGATGCAGTAGGTGAGGAACAGGGATAGGATTCAAGGTCTGAACTGCACTCTAGGACTACTCCCAAGACACAGCCTGAACGCTAAATCTCCAGCTGCTTTTAAGTTATGCTCAACTCCTGATGTGCTGTGGAACACAGTAAGTAACTTATCATGCTTCTAAGTTGAAGGGCTGCTCTCTGTTCAAAGGATTTTATATCTATTGTTTCTGCAGGTGACTGGAATTCAAGAGAATCTTGAGTAGTATGGCCAGAGCAGCTTTCTAGTGTGTTTCCAAAGCGTTGTGCTGGTAGAGCAACTGACTGCTTGGAAATCGAGAGGATATAAAAGCCAAATTCTTATGCTGGCAAGGGATAGAAGAGAGGATGAAGTCTATAGAACTAATGAGGTTAGGAAACAATCAAGAAAGGTTGTACCTTTTTCTCTGTGACAATGACGACTGGGTTTCTCGTTTAGTGTCTCCTCCTGACTCTGGGCAGCCTGAAGAAACTGTGTGCATATCGCTTCACTTAACACACCTTTTGCCTCTAAACTTGGGACAGCCACCAAGCCACTCTCTCAGCTACTAATTACCTTTGAAAAATCCTCTCGGTCCTTACAAACTCTGACTACACCTTTTCTCACAATTAACTAAGAACTCAGTTCATGGCAATGACCCCCAACATAACAATGTTTCAGTTTACTTTCCCTTGTTGTTGCAGCCAGCTCTGTTCCCTGGGACAGTACGTACAGGCACCTACTCGGAGAGAGTGTTTCTGCTGAGATACAACTGGGTACATTCATGTAGCTAGCTTAAATGTGTTTGCAGCCAGGATAGACAGTGTTCTGTAACCTGAATTCATTGGCTCTAGCTATTACAAAAATCTGTGGAGCTGGACTCATACTTGAAATGCTCCTTCTGTACTGTGTTTTCAGATGATTTTTAGTTGTTGCCTTTTGTTTGGGGTTCCCCCCCACAGGTACAGGCTCCAAGCTCCATGGCTGTATTCACTAAGGCACCGGCTGCACCTACCTGGGAAGAGATGCTACCTGGAAAGTCACCATCTTATCTTTCTTCTACTTCAGGCATGTGCTTGGGGAGTGAACAGAAGCAGCTGCAGTGTGCAGGTATGGTAGTTCTCTGTCTTGTAATATAGTGCCATTAATTACTGAGGTTACTTAGAACAGACAGGTCATTACAGGACTTCAGGTGCTTGGCAGCTGTTTGCAGTAGTGCTAAACATGACAGTAGCTGTTACTCACTACCTTCTGGGGCTGCAGTTAAAATGCAGCTTCTAATGAGCAGAGTGAGCATAGGGCCCAGGGCTGATCAGTAGTAACATCTACTGCAGTGGTTCCTTGCAAGTGTGGCAAATAATCATAGAAAAAATTAGGCTGGAAGGGGCCCCTGGAGGTCTCTGTTTCAACCCTCTGCTGAGGGAGAAAAGCCCCCCACGCTCAGGGAGAATAATTTTTATGTCCCACCAGAATTGCCCTTTGTCCAATTTGGGCGCATTGTCTCTTGTCCTTCAAGAGGAGGCTGGCTCCATCTTCTCTATCCCACCTGTGCCCACAGCCTGGAGGTCACCGATACCAACGTGAGACCCAGTGCTGCTGCAGCCAGCACATAAAAGTTGCAACTAAGAACAGTCTAGCAGAGGAACAGAACAGATTAGTCTGAGATTGGCAAAGCCTGGATTCCAGTGCACTAAAATCCAAGCTCAGGATTTTTCTCTTTGTGAGTCTGTGGTGCAGGAAGTAGAGTCAGACTCCAAAGGTGGACCCAGGGCTAGACTTGAACTCCACAGGGGTCTGACTTTTCAGTGGTGAGAGGTCGCTGCAGCTCTGCCTGTCTTAGCCACCTCCAGGGCCTATGGAATGAAGGTGCTAAGGGAGCATTTGACCTTGAGCAATTAGTAACAGCTCGCCCGCAGCAGGCATTGCAGGTTGTGTTGATTATTAACCCACCAAAAAGGGTTTATAGAGATGAACTGATAAGACCCCAAATTAAATGAGATATGTACTATGATTTATTGATGGTCATTAGCAAAATCAAAATGAAAAGAAATATTTCCATTGCAAAGTAGACCTCCACTTAAACAGAGAGTATTTGTGTTCAGAATACTGCCATGTCTTCCAGCATGGCCACGCCCCTCCCCACACTTACAGTGGGATATTAGCATGTTTCTTCCAGGGACTGGACTGTGTTTTACTAGCCAGCACATCTAGGTCACGGCAGATGCGCATGCGGGTGCTCGAAGGCTGGATGATATCATCAACAAACCCTGTTTTAAAAAAAAACAAACAACCCTGACCAACCCTGAAGTTTTTGCCTCAGCCTTCTATAGCTAGGTTGTAATGTAAATTAGCAAAATCAAAACAATATTTGGAATAAACAGTTCACAAGATACAAATTAACTTAAGAAAATAATTTAAAATAGCCTGAAAAGGAAATATTTCTGTGTCAATAGTTTCTTAAATTAGAAACATTTGCTTTTTTAATTTTTGCAAAAGTTAGCAAGCCAAAAAATGTTAAGGATGGGGCTTTACTCACTGAGTACTGCACCTGTTACTGCAAAGTTTTAGACATACCATCTCCTTCCATCTACTACTATTAGTCTGATTTAAAGGTTCGGAAGTGTTGATTAGAAGAGACATCCCTTGACTTTGCATGTGCAGGAGTCTGTTTTTTTTCTGGCTCAAACAGCAGTAATAGACAGTCTACTGCAAAACCAGAAGCAGCAATGCTGTACATATTGGTTGTGGTGGAAAACAGCTTGGCTAAGTCTTCCCAGCTCTGTGGCACTATTAACGGGATTTAAATGAAGTACGAAACTAACCAACAGAGTAAGCCAGCATGACTGGAAGCAGAGAGAGCTGACTCCGAAGTGTACAGAACTGCCTTCTAGAGCACAATTAATGCTTCAAAGCTCAAAGTCAAAATTCAGAAGTAAAAACAGTGGAAAAAATTTACTCCAGAGAGTCCTGGGGAACATCACTGAACTGAACTAGACTCTGACCCTTTCTTAAGGCCACTAGTCTGCACCTAGGACTGTCAAACAGATTGTCAAAGCACCTGTATGTTTAAGGAAAAGGCTCAGTTTTGAGATGCTAATGTCTATAAAATTGAAAATATGCTCTTCAATGCAGTCCTCACATCTCACCAGTCTCTTTCCATCTGAAGATGTGTTTTGTGTCTAGATGTGTTCTTCCTTCACATGCACAAGCTATGGTTAAGCATCACCTTTCTGACTCGGATACAAATGTCTTGCCTAAATATCTTAGTCATTAGCAAAAAGTTTACTCCAGTAGCTACAAATGTATCTACGTGCAATGGCAAACTCAAACAGGGGACACAATTTGTGAGATAACCATACCTCTCATGGCTGCGGGAAAGGGGTTTGCAAACTTATCCACGTATTCTGCCTCTGCATCTGCCTCTTTTCCTCTGAAAATGATCTGGACAGCACCCTAGGCAGATAAAGCCTACAGGTCAGTGACAGTAGTTCAGCCTGTACAGAGGAAAGCTGTCTCCTTTACCAGCCCCTTCCCCCTGTGAGGGACGAAACAGCTGAACATCTGTCTCAAAGCCTGCCGACAAGGAGATAACAGAATCTTGCAGGAGATTGTGCAAGATGTTATCTGCTCACGCAAGGACAATCACCAGGAGCCTCCCATTTGATATAGATAATGGGATATGGGAGAGGCTCAGAGACGTGCCATCGCCCTGGGTTGCCCAAGCTGGAATTGTTGCCTTAGGCCGCATCCTATAAAAGACCACTGCCCCAGACCCTGTTGGGAGGGGAGATCCCACTTTGGACATCACCACTAGGGGAAGGAAGATCGCACTTCAGACACCACCACCACCAAAGACCCTGTTGGTGATTCCCCACCACTGAAGACCCCAGAAGCAACAACCCTCGGGACACCGTGGATCCATGGTGGTCACTAGTTGCGCTTTCCTATCCCGAACTCTTGCTTTATCTTCCTCCTTTCCTTCCTTCCTTGCTTTCCTATCGCTCTTTCTCTTTTCGTGAGTGGTTTAATAAATGGGTGGACTCACAACATCTGACCTCGTTTGTGTCTCAATCTCGCTCGAAGGGATCGAACTTGAAATGAGAGGTTGGTCTAGCCGCCCCTAGCCTTCCAGGCTCGTCTGAGGTCAGTTAGAATGCAAGGGGGCCTTCCTCTCATCCAAATCGGATTGTAACACCCCCACCACAGTATACAAATGTGCATTCAGGTAAGCCGCTTCAGGGAAAATACCAGTTGTCTTCATCTTGCTAGGCCACCTCTGTGCCACTGTAAAGGCATTGATGGCTGCTGCACACCAGTGTGAGAGTCAGCCTGGATTTACCTTTGCACCCATCACTGCCACCTCTGCAGTAGGCCAGGCGTAATTTGCATCTCCTCTCAAATGCTTTGAACTCATCACATCATAGGCACCCCCATAGGCCTGGAACAAAACCCAAGGTATTAATTAGTGTGAAGTGACCTTGCAGCAGCAACAGCTGACATTCCTCTCGCAGCTTTTACTATTCCAAAGACAAGCAAGTGGGGCTAAATTTTACCTGAAAGAGAGCATAAGCATCTCCATTTTGCTACAACAATCTCCTAAGACATCTTTTCAACTAGAACCACAAAAGAGCAAGGAAGGGGGCTGTTGGTAACTGAGACCATTCTTGACGGCAGATAAAGAGGAATCTCTGTATACCTGGAACACCAGGCCTCAACCTGTATCCTGCACATGCACACAAACAAACCATTCATCCTGCTTCTGGAACTTCCTGGCCAGGGAATGCAGCACTCCTCTGACTCCGCAGTGCTCCACTCTGGTACTGAAAGTCGTCCAGACAGCAGTGATGAACAGATACTGCAGAACTGCAGAGCAAACTGCAGTAGAGTCTGTTTCAAGCCATACTGAAAACTACAGCAAGGCTGTAAGCTTGGGAAGTAAAGGATGGTAATATTCAGAGGAATCAGAGAAGGCAAAGGGACAGAAGGAGGGAAAGTTCTTTTTTCTTTTTTTGCCGTGATACGTCAAAAGCCTGTCAGAAAAACAAGCAGGAGGGGCAGACCAGGAAGGAAAAAGTAAGCCTTTTAGGACCCAGAAGGTCCCCTGAGCTTATGGCAGCATGGTGTCAGGTACCTTATAGAAAAAGAGAAAGGAAGAAAGTTAAGTAGACTACAGCAAAAGTATATGGAAGAAGTGAAACCATGCAAGCGTTAAATCTGCAGACACAGCAGAAGAAAGATACAGTCAGCACTGGTTTTGGAAAAGGAGACTGAAGTGGCAAGAATAGAGAAAGAAGATGGCAAGGATTTGCTGTGTTTAGGCAGACGGCATGTCCTCAGTGAGACAAGTTGGGTGACAGAGGACAAACACTTGACTGAAGGCATTCCAGGGAGAAAGCAAAGAGCAGAAACATGCGATTTCAGAGGAGTGCAGAGATAAAAGGAATAAAGGAACTGAGGTAATAGTCTGAGAATAGAAGAATGGCCTCTTGTAACCTGACATGAAGAGGTGTTACCAGATAGGAAAAAAAACGGAGCCGTGACAACAATAGAAAGCAGAAGCAGGACAGATGGACAAAGCTTCGCATAACTAGAATTGCTACTAGTGACACCAGGAACTCTAAAAGAACACCACAGAATTGTGCGAACTTACCTTTCTGGTGATGATAGTAATTTTAGGCACAGTTGCTTCTGCAAAGGCAAACAGTAGTTTTGCACCATGACGTATGATTCCACCATACTCCTGAGCTGTACCTACAAATGACAAACAATTTTTTTCACTCCAGGGAATTCACAAAAAAACCATATGCAGTTTGGCAATTGTCATCATCCATTACCGGCAGCAAACCTAACAACAACCAGAGCCGTGTTAATATCCAGGAAAAGGTAATATCCAGGCAATGTTCTCTGTAAGATGCTGAGCAACTCTACGAAAAATCTCTTGCCAAAAGCAGCATATATTTGCATATAAGGTCACAGAACCATAACACTCACCAGATGGTATCTTCCTAGAAACAAAATAAAGTTACATCATTTTCAAGACTCCAAATGTGACTAGCAGCGAAAAACACAACCTAGATTCACTTCCCCAGAAACCCACTCTTCCAAACCCCCTTTTTTCTAGACCATACTGAAAGGCAGCTTGGCTACCATACCAACGACCTATTCTAGTCTTCCTTCAAGCAAGCCCAAGACGATGGACCTTAAAAGACAGAGCATGAATTCCTCTATAAGGATTCTCACTGCAGGTGCTTCTGGAGCATGGTCATGTGCAGCAGATATGAATTCAAGTCATCCATTTTATAGGATGTTCAACACAGTTCTGTCCCAAACACAAGCCTAGCTGACTTGCACGTGGAAACAGCAATCCCATGTACTTTATTTCCAGGATTTCTGAATTTCAGACCACTGGATATATAACTCTACAATTCCTTTCTAGTAGTTTATCCACCTACTGTCTTTTGCTTTCAGTGCCTGAGAGAATCTCTTAGAGTACTTTGGGATCTTTTTTTTAAAAAAGCAAGCTTTTAAGTAAAAATTTGTTTGTGAGGTTTTTTTTTTTTAATAACTTATTTGGTAGGCTGTTTGGTGGCTTGACTTTAATGCTTCCTCTCAAGTGTAATTTGAGTGTCTAGTAATTTATGCCTACACTTACAAATGTCTGTTCTCAACTGCAATTTCACTTCTGGTTCTTGTATTTCCCTCCAGCCAGTGGGACTTGTCAAGCCTGCGGAACCTTCCCAGCAGCAGAATCAGAACCACCACATCTTCTTATCCCAAGAAGCAGTCTGAACGCAGCCGGGATGCTCAACCTAGACCCAGAAGCTGGGAAGCACTCACAGACCCTATAATCTAGTCACAGCCTAGTTTCTAATTCACACTTAGAACAGAGTAGCCAGTCACTTAAAATGCTTCACGTGTAAGCTCAATTCAACTGTTATTTGAACTATTTACACTGTCATCTGTGGCCAAGTAACATAAACTCTTTTCTTGCCATAGATTCAGTCCCAAACTTGTTCTAAATATGTGTTTTTATCTAGCTATGAAAGCCTTAAATGTCATCTCTGTGCACACCTATTACATTGGGGGCTATTTAAAGTGTTTGGGTCACTAACACCATGAGATGTTTTGTACACCTCTATGAGCTGGTGTGACAGATTCTTTCTTCTCTACTGAACAGGGAAATGATGTGCTCAGCACCCTCAGAATTTATTACTTAAACTGAAATTTCTAATGCTAATGTACTAATTTTGCCAAACTCCTTAAAATACAAGAGTTTAGGATCACTATCAAGCCTCAGATCTCCTCTCTTTACCTTTCTCTACTTTTATTTATCTTCCATTTATCTACTTTTAAACAAACACTCTATTATGCAATATTAAGTTACTACTTTTCATTGGCTATATGGAAATAGCTTTGTTATTGAATTCTCAGCAACCGTCCAAATCTAGATTCCTGTAGCGGCCCCTGAAGTGAACTAAGCTGCTGCTTGGTCCACATCAGGTGAGGAGGGTGTGTCTACAGCAGGAGATAAAGGAGAGGGCAAGAGGGAAGAGGAAGGTCCTGTTAACGCCTTCTGTATTGCCTTATTGTTAAAACATGCAAATACACTGTATTAAAATAAGAACTGGAATGTTGACTAGTGACATCTTAATGCTTTGATATCTGTAGAGGCCTTGAGGTAAACCTTGGTTTACACAACAATTTTAACCTTATATTCAATTGTATGAAAGACTTAGCGTGTTTATCAGTATAACAGTTACATTCCTCTCTCAGTCTGTTTTCTAATAGGTCATTTTAACACTAACTTCTCATATAGCCTATGTTGTCTAATGTCAGACCCTTCCTTACTGATTTACCCAGAGCTTTTAAATCATGGGCATTTTTATCTGAAAAAAAAACCGCCTTGGAGCATGAAAGAACCTAAGCTTTCAAAGATGCAGGGAGGGGGTTGCATATAACTGGGGGGTTTGCAAATAACTGAATCAATGGCAACCAAGGACATTTTTTTTTTTCCCCCTATAGCTTCATCCTTTTACACATTTGGGCATTAAGTACAGCAGATGAAGCTGACGGATGAGGTAGACAGTTTCTCTTGCTGCAGCAAAGCTTGCATAGCAGCATGGGCCTATATTAGTTCAGTAAGTCCAGTGCTGAGCACATTTTGTTGGAATGCATCTTCACGGTGCCCTCACTGCCACTCCCAGCGCTGCTTTGACCAGTGGCCTCCCTGCCCGCAGGAGAATCAGCAGTGCTGTGCTCTCATGTAATCCTGTCCAGAGGGCTGAGAATCAGTGTGTTGGACTGCTTTTCACTGCCTCGCAGGAAGCCACGGTCTTTGCAGGGCCTTCTGGTACCACACTATCCAGCATATAGACATATAAATAAATAAAACAGCTGAGCATTTAAAGGGACATGGAGTCTCATTATAGTAAAGAAAACAGTGTGACTTCCATACCATTTATGACAAGGGCAGCATCTCCAGGGAATGCACTTTTTTCCTTGGGCGCCCAGGCCACAATCAACAGCTTTGCAATTGTACTGGGATTCCAGACAGCAGGACATAACTTTCCAGAGCTTGACAAGACCCACGCTCAGCCCTGGCAAACTGGTCATCCCAGCGTCTCTATCAGACTGCTGAACACTTCAGCACTGACTTACTGCATGAACTGGGCCACTCCTCAGTGAAGCCCAGAAAAGCGCTGTGATCTCGGAACACACTGATAGCAATATCAGTGGCATAGTCAGGTACTTATTTAATTTTTCTGCAATTTTTTGCATATTTCAATATCCTTTTGTGATGACTACTACAGAGTTTCTGTCCCAAAAAGTGGCATTATAAAGCCTGGCTTATTTAAGTCTACTACAGTAAAGGTCTTTTCAAAGAGTTTTTAAAATGGGTTTTTAACACCACCACCCTCCCCTGCAACTAGCTGAAATATAACAGCAAGGCATACCTGGCAAAAATCCAGGAACATCCACAAAAGTAATCAGAGGTATGTTGAAGGCATCACAGAAACGAACAAAGCGGGCTCCTTTCACAGAAGAATTTATGTCTAAACACCCTAAAGTTAAGAACACAGGGTAAGGTGTTAACGATTCCAGTGATCTGCTAATGACAGTAATTCAAGGCAACTGAAAAAATCACGCTCTATTTTAGCTGTATTGTCTTCTTAAAACAAAACAAAAGCTTATCTGTAGATAATGTGGAGATAATCTGCCATGAAGTTTTGCTGGTTTAGAACTAAGATTAGAGTACAAGCTACATTCAACAGGCACTCATTTCATTTTTCTGACCACTGTGCATAGAGGCTTTCGATCCCAAAAAGTAGCAGTTTAAATTATATTCTTGGAATTTAAAGTATTTTTCTGTAATTTTCTCTTTAGTGATATTTTTTTCAGATAGTCACATTGAAAGACTAGAGAGTTTTCTTCTCCATTTAAAAAAAATAAAAATAAAAAATTTAAAAAAGAAGTCCACTAATATTCTGAGAAAGATCAGTATTTTTGGTAAACATGCTGCAAAGTATTTATGTTCTGTTTCAGTGCCATTTAGAATTATATTATGTGCTATTACATTAAACCTAAATGCATTTTGTATAAAAGCATCTATCTGAAACATTAAAAATGTTTGTTAAATTTGAGACTATCAAATGAAGACTAAAGTAATATTAAAACCTGCTGACTGTCTAGTATTTTGATAGTCGTATCTTGTGAAGATTATCAAAAGAATAAAACATCATACTGGGTCATCCGATTTTCCCAAACAAAAAGGCACAAACCTTAAAAACAAGGAGCAAAACAGAAAGTCCTAATTAGTGAAAGTCATTTCAGAAATTACCTAGTTAGGAGAGAAAGCAAAAATCCCTCGACAGTTAAAAAGTAAGGACGATCTTAGCTATAGCTACATGTTGTACTTCATACCTAAATTATTTGAGGCCAAGAGCCCCGCGCTTGGGTGTCTGAAAGCTCTGCAGGAAAAAATAGTTACCTCACCCTACAGAAGAGTTTTAGGTGTTTTAATGCTGTGCCAGTAAGTATGTAGTTTCCATATTATGCTTAACCCAGTTAATTGCAGGCTGCTGCTAAATAGGTCTTCTACCCACCCTGCTTATGTGCTCCTACCACTCCTCTTGTGCTGGATACAGCAATCATTTAGTTACCTGTGAGCAAGATCACCTTGTTGATCCTCTAAAGAAATTGACTGTTTTTCAGTTAAACACCTCACAGCTGCATTACAATGAGATTCAAGACAAAGAAAGTGGTAGAAAAACATAGTGAGAATGAGTTGAGGACCATACGAAACATAAACAGTTAATCTCATAGCCAGACAGCCCTACAAAGCGTGCAAAAAAAAAAAAAAAAAAAAAAAAAAGGCAAAACAGAGAGGAGGCACAAACACTGTTGAAAACTTTCACATCAGACTCATACAGCCAACTCTAACCTGATGCTATTTTGGGTTGGTTGCCCACTATCCCAACAGTTCGCCCATTCATCCTGGCAAATCCAACAACAATGTTTCTGGCATAGGAAGGCATGATCTCAAAGAATTCCCTTTCATCAGCAATCTGCAAGGGTGAGAGTTAGGCAGAGCCCTTATGAAGACATATATGTGTTTATATACATCAGCAAACACAAAATCAGTTATGCTAGTATCAGAACTTTTAAAACATTTTAGAATTTGAAGAATTTAAAAAAAAAAAAAAAAAAAAAAAAAAGCTTTTTCGTCGTCTTTGCAGTGTTCGTTCCAGGAAGTAACGAGTGCTGCACTTTTTATCAAAACTGCCACCTAGGCATTCCACGCGAGAACATCTTTATGACACATCCTCTGTAGTGAACCTTTTTTCCTAGCTTATAAGAAATGAGAACTTAAATCAGATGTTCAGAATGTCTTTCTCAAAACTTGATTCAGACTACACTTTTAAAGAACAATTTCCAGTGATAAAAAGCAACCAGTACTTTTTATGGAGCTCAGAAACTCTCCATGTCACATTTAATATATACTCTATTTCTTTGCAAGTTCAGAGCACTTAAACAGAGACCAATATAGCATGCTCCGCTGTGTACACCTCCCCCAAAGTCACTGATGGTGCATACAATGGAGAATGGAGAAAGACTTTTATCTGCATACATGAAACATATCTATCTGGAACCACAAATCCTTGGTAGCTGCCCTTCTCTCTGGGGTTGAAGTTCCAGTGTGTGCTCTGCAAAGTGACATCCACTGGTGCGTAACACAGTATCAAAATTCACACATTCAAAAGCGATCATCATTATACATGGAGCAGTAGCGACACCTATACATGATTGCCTAGTGTTTTCTACTAGAATTCCATGTTTTCAACTGTTTATGACAACTTTGCCTATACAGACTGCAGTTTGCCAGTCATTTCTGAGACTGAGGCAAATAAAAAGTTGTGAAAAATATAAGTGTTATTCAAGTAGGTTTATTTCCTTCCTTAATACTTCTTAAAGTCTCTGGAGGGATTTTTTTTTTTCCTAATTACTTAGCTTTTTTCTTTAAATGCCACCTTTTAACTTGGAACAGGTAGTACTGAAATTCAGAATGGAAGAATCCAGAGATTAAAAACATCCTGAGCTTGCTTTCTCCACTAAAATGAGTCTAAATGCAGCCAGTTGCAAACTGAAACGTGTTAGCTGAATGAATGTGTGGGGAGAGAGAGTCAAATAAAGTGGCAAAAGGGAGAAATTTGTAAATGCCCTACAAACACAGCTGAACTCACCATCACCACCACCATTTGTATATGCTGCCTGTGAAACGGAGTTATTCCTAGCTTCATCATCCGCCTCAGAACCCTGGGTCATCTGCCACTCAACATCTGAGTGGTTGAAGCAGCAGCTGGAAATTTTAATATTCACAATTCAGACTCTCAGGGTGCTCTACAGTGGGCTATAACAGTTTCACATGATAAAACTTTTACAAGCATGTTCTCTGCCCAAGCATTTATCATGTAATAAGTTGTTACAACTGGAGAAGTGACGTACTCAAAGTTAGGCAAGAGAATTATCAGCATTGCCTATGCTGCTTTAATAAAACCTCCATTATTTATAGATTGCAGTACTGGCTTTCAGGTTTTTTAAAAAACAGTAAGATGTTTCCTTCCCTGCCACCCTCCTAGGAGATCTGCCTCACCTAATGAAACTTTAATATTGGCGTTTCCAAGCTTCTGAGTGCTTGACTTGTAATTAAAAAATATATTCTTGTACTGTCTGTGTACGTAACTCTCTCTCTTAGAATAAATACGGAAGGGTAAATCTTTGAATGCACTCTATGTAGTTCATTACCTTTTATAAAAAAGTTATAGAATTCAGGACAGTCATAATAAGAGGGAGGGGGCAAGTGACAGAACGCAAAGCGGGGGCGGGGGTTTTGAGTCCAGAGAGAAAACTGAATTACAGCATCTTTGGTCTATACAGTTATGCATGCAGCATAAGATGTATCCTGAAAACAAATCTTAGGATTCCTTTCATCTGCTAAAATCTTTTTTTTCTGCAGTTTTTGTTGTCTCTTCATTCATGGCTACTACACAGGTAAAAATAGTAACTTGTGAAGACTAAAAAAAATATATCTTCAATGCCATTCTACTGTTTTTTTCCAATTATTTACACACAGAATATAATATATCCATATTAATCTCAACAATGCTCACACTAGCAGACTTACAGAGTGTATGATATCCAGCATATCGTAGGCTTTAGTAGATTCAGTTGGGACAACTGTGTCCAGCTCAGGAACCAAACGGTCACTGCAGAAAGTAAGTAAAGTGTGAGCAACACAATTTACAGATCAGATGAATACCAAGACAAAAAGCTCGGGCAAACAATTCCACCTCTCTGAGACTTCATGGAAACTGCTTCTCAAATATGGGGAAAAGACTCAGGCCTACTCCATCTCAGCCAGTTGCACCTCAGGCCACTGAGCCCTCACCACCAGGAGGACAAAAGCCTGGCCGATCTCTTCCTGAAGGAGACATCTCTTCTACAGGCACCTCTGCTTATGAAGAGGCAGGCAAATGCTACAAATGGCAGTCTGCAGGGGGCACTGGAGGCACGTTCGACGCTGCGTTTGGGCACAAATCAGCAATGGGGAAAAGGATTCGGTAGAACAAGTGTCCAGCGGCAGAAGAGCCTGCTTAGCCGGCGGCTCCAGTCCTTACAGCTCGACGGGCAAAATGGTTTCTCCCAACGGCAGAGCAAGGTTTCCTGTCATATACCTGGATCTACTGTGCGCACGAAGTTTAGGAGCTGCTCATTTACAGCTGATCCTTTCCCTGCCCACGTTGTGCACTTGTGATTTTGCATATGCTTAACAGTAGGAAACCTTTCCATACTTATTTCCCTGGCCACAAAACAAGCAGAGATTCACGGGTGGGGAAAACACATCCACTCGCAGCTTCTTCGCTTTAATGGCTGCGTTTAAAGAATCTTTACTGTTACTCTGCTTAACTCAACAGTGATGCACTTCATGTGGAGCTTTACATTTCACAAAATGCTGCCTCCCTGTTAGCAGCTGACACTATCAGTGACCTCCATCTTTGATCATATTAGCTTCACTAAGGACCTACAAACGTTAGCATTCACTGGGTCTTTGGATTCATTCACAGTCCCAATGGGGGGTGTCAATTTTTATGAGTCACCACTGAGAAGACTTCAGGGAGTATTATAATTGTGCTATTGCATAAAAATACTGATGTATATTTGTTATAAATGGTGCTTCTGTGGAGTTCTTATTGAATTACTATTTTAACAATGCCGTGATTTAGTACATTTAAAAGAAGACAATACAAGACTCTAGACACCCAATTTAAAGTGATCTGCAGTTTGTCAAAATCAGGCAAAAACTAATAATGCAAGCCCTGGGGCTGTCTCTATGCTCCCTCACATACACAGGACTAGAGAGGCACAACTCCTTGCCGAGAGAGTAAGAGATACATCTATTAGTAGAATAAAACTGACAGCAACACTTCATATATTTTTTCCACATGATTAAGAGTATTGCATGCAAATATTTCCATAAAATTATATAATGAAACCTTAATCTGATGAAAGCAACCAATTTTAACATACTAAACCCCAAGCTACAAAAGATTCTAAAACTTTTTCTTGTCCATAGAGTAGATATGAATGCACTCTAAGTTCTGTCCATTACCTGTGGTATCCCAAAGGCTAATCAAAGTGGAAAAATGAAATAATTGCTCCATAAATTCACAGTGCTGTAGAGTACTGAGGGAAATTATAACAGCATTAAAATGAATAACCACCATCAAAATGAAGACATTACCCAGGATATCACAAGTTTCAAAATCTCCTTCAAATCATCACAGATAACGGATATCTGGAGCTTGCTAGTAGTGTCACTGGACTTAAGAGGTTGAGAACTATGTTTTTTACAGATCCCACTTATCGGGAAGGAACTGCTGCTCATCATCAAAGCAGTCATCTGACAGCTTGAGACACTCTCACCCAGATCGATACTGGTTTTCATTCAATACGAAAGGAAAACTGTACTCGGTTACCAAGAATTGATAATAACCTCCTCCAGAAATTTGTATGCATACTTCAGGATTTATAGGAAAGGAAATTTGTTTATAGTCGAAGACACATAAAGATAAAATCCCACCATACAATATACCAAATGCAATGAACTAGACACCCTTCAAAGGTAGAGGACATATTCACCATTAGTCAACTTGGTACTATAAGGAACCTTCTAACTCTTTGGAACCCAGGACACTAACATCAAAAACTCCAATCAACAGAAGTTTCAGCAACCAAGACCGACATTTTTCAACACCACAAAGAACCTACCCACCTAGGAAAAAAAAAAACAAGAAACAAAACAAAACAAAAAAACCCACAAGCCTCTGGACTTAACAATGAAGACAAAAGTATGTTACTTTTAATTTGCATTATTCGTGGCAATTTTTTGCGGTTTGAAAATGATGCAATAAGAAATAAATTACTCTAGAGGAATGGGCTTTGACTGGAGCAGCAGTAAGGATCAAACACATCAATTCAAAGCAAAAGGAGTCTATTAAGATGTTAGTATGTCCAGATTAAATATTACCAATGTAAGCATTAAGACCACAAATGAGAGAAATACTGGAGATGCTGCTACAGAAACAGGCAAATTTAACAAATTGATCTGCCTTCACATGTACAAAGACTACTAAATTGAAGTTCTTAGTACAAATTATTGAGCATTTATTATACTGTGATCCTCTAATGTATCTGGTGCTATGTAAAAGATCATCTCCCTCAAGAAAATAAAGCACTAATATCTTATACGTTAGTAGCTACAATGTAGCTCCAAAATTTACCAAATAATATAAGAGATTTGCTTTGGTTTGTCACTATCAAACCAGAACAGTCTTCCAGTGTAATCAACTCCTAAAGACCAGCATCTTAGAAAACTTTAGTACCAGTACCTAATTGACCTGTCTAACCATTCTCTAAAAGCAACTGGCAAATTTGTTTCTCTAACAGTGAGCAATGTATTTCATGTACCAGAGCAGTGATTTGTAAAATCAATCCAAAAATCCTCCCAAAACAAATTGATTCAAAGACATTGCAAAAAGCAGTGAAGCATGAAGAAAAGATAACCTTCCCAACTCACATGTTAAAATCTTCATGCGTGTAAGAACCACAAGACATAGACCACACACATCTGTAGAACTGAAAGGAACAAATTCAGAAGCAGCTCCCCCACTGGAGAGGGCGACAACCTCTAATGGGTTCCCTACAGAAAGGGCCGAACTGGGTGTGCAACTGGATCTCAGGTCAAAATGCTTCTATGCCACTGACATTCTCCATCTTTAACACTACTAGCAAGGCTGTCTACTCAAACAGTCCCGTGCTGGCTCTCTGGCTGTCCCTCTACCTCTTGGAAAAATTCTCTGGCAAAAATCCAGACGGTCACCATTTTTCCCCCTCTTGAAATGACTCAAGTCCTTCCTTTGTTATGTTGCCAATTACACAATGAGCCCGTAGACAAGTACCTAATACATAAAACTTTCTGCCTCCTTTGCCTCCTTGTTGCTTCCCCACCTCTAACCTTAATAAACAGAACTCACCCGACAGACACATAACTGACAAAGCAGGGCAAGCTCTCCCCACTTCTGTTCACTGTGCTATCTTCTGCCTCACTTGTTTCAAGGGACTGTGACAGCCCATCTGTACAGAGATTACTTTTCCCCATATTCTGTACACAGCCTGCATAACATTGCTTTCAGAAAATAAAAAAAATTTACATCTATCAGTGAGCATGTACGTATGTACACATCCATGTTGAAACACTTCCCATATTCAAACACTGCAATGCAGAATTGTCGGCCAAGATCCCAGGCATAAAACACTCATTTTGTTACACTCCTTGAGCCAGAGAAGCCATGAAATACGGTGGACAGAGACCACAGATCTCAGCCAGTCTCCCCTTACCTGGGATCATGGCATTCACAGACTGGAGCTGAATCACGGTTGCTAAGAGGTAAATAATTAAAGAACTCTCGGAGATTAAGTAAAGCATCTATATCGTTCTCAAAGGCTCTGTGCGCGACTCCTGGAAAGAAACAGTTAAGCAGTTGCTGAAATTATTTTGCAAGGTTTCATTTTCAAGTATGTACCCATAAAGATACTGATACCTGTTTTTCACGGCATCAATACAAAGAATTAACAGCAAGAATTTTTAAACCCAAGCTATTAACAATTGGGAGTTTTAAGCCACCAAATTTGACCAGCTAAAAATATCTAGAAAATGTGTGGCTGTATCAGACTTCCTCCTTAACAGGTCTGGACTGTTGATCTCATATTCAAAATAATGTAAACTGTTTATCAGCTGTCACAGACCTGGCTGGATCCCAGCCTTCCGGAATTCAATCCAGGTTACTGTGCTGCACTCAAGCTTTGGACTACAAGTTCTTCTATAAATGCTGGATCTGAGCAGTGTCTGTGTGTGTGGTTTTGGTTCATCACCAGTTCAGTTCAGATAGAATTTGAGATCCCACAGTCATTTTGAGCCTCAAGAGATTCATGAGTCACCAAGTTTTCCCAGAGGGGAAAAAAGCGCTTAATCTCACATTGCCACTCGGTTTATAGTTAAAAAATTCAATCAATCATGTTAGTAAGCAAACAAGGTATTATTAAGAATCTTTCAACCCATGCAAATTTCTGGACAACAAACAGAAAAACCCACACCACCCCAAGCCTGCGTTGCTAAGCCCAGCCCTCCAACAACCTTCCCACCTCTAGAATTTTTTGTGGATTTGCCACTTTCTCTTCCAAATCCCAGAACTCTCCCACACTCCCACTTTTCCTATTTTGTTTTCCATTACTAAAAAGGACCGTCAAGAGAGCCCTATACAGAGTAAGATCCTGTGCTTAATAGAGTTTTATCACTTAGACTCAAGTGACACCCATGAGTACAAAAATCTGTATTAGACAATCAGCTGTTCAGCTAGAACAACTATGTCATTTACTTTGAAAAATTTTTAGTATGTTAAGTAAACCACCCAGCTCTCACCAGATACAGCAGTGTGCGTCTTCGCACCCCCAAGCTGCTCTTGGGTGACATCTTCATTGGTAACAGACTTAACTACATCCGGACCAGTGATGAATAGATAGGATGTATCCTGGGGGAGGGAAAAAAGCAAGAACACACAGTAAATGCTAGACCCAAGCTGCAAAAGCACCTCAGGAAAAGCCATTCTCTAGAGACTTTCCCCAAAATAAGAAAACAGTAGAGCATAGGGACAAATTTCTTAAAAATCCTTAATGCATTATATTTAAAATCCACAGAAAATGCAATTATCCACAAGTTATTTGGGAAAGTTTTTCTTGAATTTCATAAAAAATAAGCTTAATCCAAAGCAGGAGACCATCTCAAAAAAAAAAAAAAACCAACCA
>VYZW01046131.1:48258-67277 GCA_013401315.1 Balaeniceps rex
GGTAGTATCAAGTCTTTCCCAATATCAACGCTTGGTAAAGCCAAGTAGTTGCTATCCATCCCAAAGTTTTCATGCTTTCTAGTTTTATACCTTCTCACTGCTGAGGACCCTATGCCAAAAAGTAGTTATTTCCATCAGGAGAAAAGGCCTTGCGCACAAAAAACCTTGTTTCTGATTCCAAGAAAATTCAGGAAGTTTTCACCAGCCCACACCACCGAACACTCGTGCATGATGAAGTTCTTGTCCTCCCCACCCCTGGGATTCAAACATCTGCTTTTCCAGTGAAACAAGCAGACAAATGAGAATAAATAGCCACAATTGACTGATAACAGAAGCTCTGAGTATCAAGGTGACCTCCAAGTTGTAAAACCGTGTATCTTCAGATTGTTTACTTGCTACATTTGCTTTTTATAAATATTACACACTTCCACATAGCACTGTTTATCAGAAAAAGTTTCTCCCAAGTCATTTCACATTTCTCCAGTAGACAATGGCTAGTTAATTTATATTTGTACTTTGCAAGTCTCTCGTCTATTGTAGCACAGTACAAAAGGCAACTTAATTTAAACAAAGTGTGTACTACTTGAAAAAGCTCTCTTATACTTGAAAAGCTTCCAAAGGAAAAGCTTCCTCTGCTCACCTGTGCTTTCACACCTTAACTGACATGAGGAGGCAGGCATTCTGAGGTTGCCATGACATATGCTAGAGTCCACTGAAGTCAGTCACAAATTATTTTCTCCAAAGTCATTAACACAACAGATTGGAAAAAAGGGACACTGACAATTGTTTGCTTTACTTTCTCCTGTGAAATATTACCTTGCAGATCTTCTGGGCATGAGCTCCAGATAAACTACCTCCAAATACACGGTTTTANAGATAAACTACCTCCAAATACAGTAAAATCCTAGAGGGAAAACAAATTTTCAGATTAGGGAAAGAATCATTTCAGTAAAATGTTGCAAGTAAATAGTACAATCCTACAATGCTCTATATTTGGTATGCTGCTCCAAAACACCCCGACTCCCTTAGTGCAGCCTGCAGATCAATCCTGTTCAATGCAAGCCTTCTTTGCAAGTAAAAAGATCTTTTATATGCATTTGCCAGTGGATTCTATGTTAAAATCACAAACTTACTACCTCTCATTTGCCTTTTTTTATCCTTCACAGAAACATTCTCTCTTTCTACAAATGTATGTTCCTCTTTTATGGACATTATCAATACTGGAGTAGTCTGGAGAAATTTCACCTGTGAGGAGGGTCCCACTGCAAAGGGCAGCAGTAAGATATGCCTGCAAACAGGCAGAAATAAAAAACTGAAAATATGCCAGTGTTCTATATACATGAGTTATGCTCCAAGAGTCGATCATTCTTTTATGGGTGCTGTAGGGACTATGTCAGCCAAAACTGACTGTTGGTGCCACCCCTGGGCCTGAGCAACAACATCTTGAACAAGCCAAATGACACCCTGGGACTGATCCAGAAGAGAAACGGGATATTGACACCTACTGGCACCAACAGAGCCCAGAGTCAACTTCTGGTGAGCTTCACTGATGCATTCCCACGGAGTCTTACTCTCAAAGAAGTCCTAAAAACTGTGTGGACAGAGAACAGCATGACTATGACTAGCAGTTGAACAAAAAAGGAAGGAACATCTCAGGTGGCAGCTCAATTTGAAGGGGAAANCTTCTAAAATTAAGGTCTGTGTTCGGCTCCTGTCTTATGCTCAGGCCCACATAACAGTGCCCTCCCTTGGAAGAACTACATATCCAAGACAAAAAAGGCAGGGTGTACAACTTGCTCCAAGGTCACACAGCAACAATCATTTTGGCCATGACAGCAAATTGAACAAAGNTCTATACCTATGGTGTTTCCTCTAAAATCTTTTTATTTTAATATAAAAAGTATATTTTATCTATCTATTTATATGCTATCTATTACAATCCCTTCAACTAATCAGAGAGTTCGAGCCTGAGAAACAATTCAAGGTTGCTCAAGTGCCCTCTATCATGAATTCCACTCACTGCAATTCCAGCTGACATCTCCAGCAAACAGCCCCCATTTCGCAGCTTGAAACCCAGAAGATGGTTCTCAGAACTCAGAACTCCCCTGACACTTGCATGTCTCCACACACCTGCAGGAGCTCATCCACACACATCCAACTGCAGGAACAGAGTCAAAGCTTGCAATTGCTTTAAGCACACAGTGCTCAGTGGCTTCTCCATTAATTCACTTCTTGGTTATCAAAAACATGCTTTTGGGGGACTCCTCCAGTCTCTCAGCGTATCAATATCCAATGATATTACACTGAAGTAACAAGTTTGTTTTTTCAAAACTTTCCCACTGGCTCTGCATTCTTTACTCTTTTCATCTCACCCTTGCCACAACTGCATCTATCACCCAACAAAGTTTTTAGAAATGCTTTTTTGCTTCTTCTTGTCTGAAGGTGCCCTGCTTCCTCCCACAGGATGTTATGTCTGTCTTATGCTTATTGGTAGAAGGTAAACAGGTACATTACTACATGGCCACACTGAACTATTGTGAATTTATTTCAAAGGATGAGTTCATGCTATTTAAAAAACAACAAGCAAACCCATACCTGACTGAAAACATAAGCCAGTCTCCCATTAATTCGTCCGCGGCCAGTCACCACACTGTCTCCAGGATACTGCATTAAAAAACAAATAAATTCATTAAAAATAATAATTAAAAAAATCAAGGCAGCAACAACATTCACTAAAAATACCACAAACTTATACTAAGTCAAAGCAAAGTCTGATTCTCCAAGAGGACTAGTCTTTCATGTTTGCAGTGGGGGCTCCACAAAGATTCCCCCAGCCCTGGAAAGGAAAACTGGAGCTAATATCACATATTAGTTGTGTATTAGCATAAAGATTAGTGAATTTTGCAGTTTCCCTTCAAATTTCAGCACATCTGAAGTTAAGGTAAATCATGTCCTTAGAGACAGGATGTACCTTGTATTAGGACCACCCAATGTTTTTGAAAGAATGGACACAGCACACAAACCTTTCTTGAGATGCTGATACAGGGAAAAAAACAACCTTGGAAAGGTCAAAAAATATAATTACAGTCACCTCAAACACTTCAACTTGACCTGTCCCATTTTTCACCCTGTAAATAAGGGAAGAAGAAAGAGCTGCAAGAGGAAAAGGAGCCTGTGAATCTTAAAATCTGCTTATCTATGTTGTCTCACTTTTTAGTAAAGGAAATATATAGAAGTCTTTCAAGACAACAGTAGAAAAGGAACTTTACTGGGCTGTCATAAAGGAATTCCAGGCATTTAAATGCTTTTTGCTGTTTGGTTTTTAAAAAAAAAAAAAAGTGTGTATCATGCAGGGCCCACTCTAAGGGCCATTTATGCTCAAGGTGATCTGTTCTCAGGAAGGTCATACTGGTCTGGAGACTTTTCTCAGGCTGCACAGACAGCACTGCTACCAACTCATGGTTCTTGGCACAGAGAACAGCAGGAAACACACCTGCAGTTCCAGTCACTGTCTCATGCAGATGACTCCTAAAAGCCCAAGCAGCCCACAGAGTGGCCTGGATGTGAGTACAAGTCTTACCTTACCTTCAGAAAGTTCGAGGAACTCAGAGAAATTCAATGCTAAACTAATATTCCAGCTCACTGGCCACAGTTAGGTCATCTGTTGTGAAACTGTGCTCTGTAAACATAATCTGCAGCTTACTGAAAAGTGAATTCTGAAGGACAAGGAAAAAATTAACCCTCTTGTCACTCTCAGGACTTTGCTGCTCCTCATATCTTCAGAAAAAGCAATTTGTTATCAGCGCTGTGGGATGCAGCGTTGAGTAGCATGACAAGAGGCAACACAGTGTTTATTTGAGTTTGCTTGGGAACAGAGTAAAAAATTACTTAAAGAAGAAAAGATATTTGCTCCTACACTGATTGAGAGGGGAGAAGGTCTAATGTGATATCCTTCCCAGCACCTTCCCATCAGTCTCCTGGCTACTAGAACAAAAACAAATCCTTCACCTTTGCCGGTTCCCAATCCCCCAGCTGCTCATGGTGGAAGCCTGCTGATCCCTCCCTCTTCCATAGGATGCAGCCCTGCAACTTGAAGGACTGAAAACTGGTTTAATAACCACATAAACAGAAGTTGTAGTCATTGTATGCAGCATAGGCCAACGGCACATACGGAGCAGCTTCTCACCACACCCCAAACCAGAATATTGCACAGCAAATAGGGCCTTTTGCTACAGGAAGATTCTCATTGAACAGGCACATCTGCACTAGCCACCTACACATCCCAGCATGTTCGTTGGTCCCTTCTGTACTAAATCACAACAAAATACTTTTCCCATGTAATAAGGCATCAATGTTATGGTGAGAGACTTTGGGGAGCCATACATTTTTCCTCTATGTGATGAACCTCATGTACCATCTTGGTTTAGGATACATGGCCATGTATCTGAAAACTGCATAAGCAAGCAGATTGCAACTTGCTAACAGACCAGTATGAATGCTTGAATTTCCAAATATATTAGATTTTAAGGCCCTTAAGGATTTTATGACTCTATAGTTTGGCAGGCATAAATATGGATCTGAGTTATTTCATCCTATAACTCTAATGTTACCTGTAGGGAGGCAGAAGTATCTACCCATATTTGTTCTTCATATCTGACTTGATTGACAAAGTTAACAACAAAGCTCTGCAGCCTCCTCTATTATTTAAAATACAGACCTAAGACAATATCCGGGGAGGTATTTGAGCCAAACAGGTGACCTTATGAAAAAAAGTATCAAGTTTAGACAATGGAAAAGTAAACCATGTAAGCTGTTAAATGGAAACCGAGAGTAATAAAAGGAAATTTGCAAAACAAAAAAGAAACAAAACAAAACAAATAAATTACATGTGAACAGAAGAGTCTATTTTCAACCAGCTGGCTGGCTAAACAGCCGAGGACAAAGAAAGAAGAGTTATACGAAATAAAAATACCTTATTCTTATTAGAGTCCATCCCAAAGTCAGAACATCTGTGTTCCACAAACATGTCATATTCATCAAAACTGTCAAGGTCCAACAGCAGAAGAATTCGTTCTCTTGCTGTCAGCTTTCCCTGAAACGTAGCAACAATTAATACAGCCATCAGGTGGTTCTGGCTCTGTTTACTGACCACCAGTGGATGTAGTTTAATCAAACATAGCCTCATTTGATCTGCTACATTTGGCCCATTAAGCAACTGCATGCCCCCAAAGCTGGAAATAGCCTATATAGTGATTATGCTCCTTAAAAACAAATATAATGCAAGCCAGACTTTGAAAAGAAGGCCAACTATCAGAACAGCACTACCACAAGATAAAGGAAACAATCTCAGTCTTTTCAACAAGATATAATAGCATCACAGCTATTTTTGCCTACACATTTAAATGCCACTATTAAGGCCTTTGTTCTATTCTTAAACATGGAACCCTTCCACAGCTAAACCAGACCTTACCAACAGTTCAAGGCTCAATTCACCACGCTCAATATTTGGCTGCAGCAATCGAGAGGAAAAAGGAAATACAACAGCCTGCAGGGATTTTCTGACAAAATCCTTTGTTCTTTTTTCTGTTGGACACTGATATAGGCAAAGTAGAGTAAGGGCCAAGAATGTAATCAATTGACCAGATACGCATGTCCCTTGCTCAGTACTAATGATGCCATGCAGTAATAAATGACGGCGAAGTTTTTTATCTTAATCTTCCAAACAAATTTGTTATTTCCAACCCAGGTAAGTATCTGTCTACAAACATCAGGGCACCTGGGTTGTCTTCTTTAGTGGATGGTGCGACCCTACCTCAACATGACGTTAAAACACAGCTCGGCTTCTCTACAAAACTTCTGACCAGTAGGTCAAAAAGTTCATGAAAATCAAGAAATGCGTGAAAAGCCTAATGTAAGCCATAGATTTAATTTATATAAACATGACATAAGATATGTGGGGCCCCTAGACATGCAGAAATGCTTGCATATTGGTATGTCAGTGTCCTAAATGTAACTCAGTGAGCCTGCAACTCTCTTCAGATTTTGTATAACTGCAGGAGGGAAACTGCTGATGCGTGACCTGATCTTTCACGTAGCCTTCATGTGAATGGCTATTACTACCTCCTTAATGCCTACAAGTCATTGTGGTACCACTAGGTCCTTGCACTAAACTGCAAAGACATCCCAGCAAGAAACAATAAACAGAAATGGGAAAACTATGTTGTCACCCCCCTCAGCATTACCTAAATTCTGAACCATAGAGGCAAGAGACTAAAAATCCAGCTGTTGTCATCCTTCCCATCTGTCTTTTCCTCTGCCTTATTTCCACTCTTCTAGCTCTGCTCTCGTCTCTTCGAAGATCAGCTTAGATTTGCAACAGCAGTGTAAAAGACAAAGCTGTGCTGGCTGGTATGCCTCCAAGCCCAGTGAAGTGTTAAGCAACCTAGACCTTACCATCACACGATAGGCAGAAGTTGCAACTTTTTTCTATGCTACCCCTCACACACATGCACTACAGCCAATCTGGCGACAAAGCTGATTGTAAATTAAGTCTTCTTTTTTCTGCCTAGAGTAGCAGACAATGCAGTCTTTAATGCCGCTTCAGTAAAACTCCCCAGCAAGAGGGCCTCTGCCAATGAAACGCAAAGGCGCCCCGGGTTTCCAGGGCTTTGGTGATTTCTGCTTCTGACCGCGTGAAGCCGGGCGGCGCCGCTCCGTGCCTACCCTGGAGACAGCGGGTCCCGGGCCGGACTCTGGGGGCCGCTGTGACTACCCCCCCCCGCCGTCCCTGTCGCGAAGCGGAAGCGCCCCGTTACGGAGCCCGGCGGCGGCGGGACGGCCGGGCCGGGGCCCCGGCGTGGGGGCAGCGGGGAAGGGGCTCTTCTCCCCGCCGCCCGCGGCTCACCCGCTTGTGCTGCGCGTCGATGCGGCCCTGGCCGCCGCCGAGCAGCGCNCGCCGGCAACAACGGCGCCTGCGCGCGGCCCTGGCCCGGAGCGAGGCGGCGCTCGGCCCCCACTTCGCGCCCCGCCGCCGCTCGGTTGTGGGGAGGCCACAGCAGAGGCTCACACGGATGACGGGCCTGCGGGGCGGCCCCGCCTGCTGGCGGCTGGGGGGTCCTGGTAAACGCGCTCCCCTCCTGGCCGGGAGGCCCAAGAAGGGGGAGCAGCCGGCAGCTGAGTGGGCGCTGCCATCTTGGGGTTGCCTCGGCGCCTGCCTCCTCCCCGGGCCCCGCACACAAACAGGCAGCTGCCTGATACGCAGCCCGAGATACCCTCAGCCCAGTTGTTAATTGCTTTTGTCTTTGTGCAGGGAAGCTCTCTGGCAGGCCAACGTGAAAATACATCAACTCTTCCCAATCTCCATTTCCTCTTTTGTTGAGATACTGCGTTGGCTTTGGAAAAGCCACAGGGACTTGGGAAAACTTGCATTTCAGAAGTGAAGGCGGCAAGCAAAAGTATTCAACTCCCAAGATTAGCTGCCCGCTCTTTCTTCTGAATGCTAGAAAGTATTTGTTATGCAAACACCGTCCTTGTGATATACAGGCACTGATTCTCTGCTGCCTCGTATTACAGGCAGTCTGGCTCTTGTCATAGCACACTTTCGTAAGGATGAAGAAAATAAAGATCCCGTTAAAAGGGAGTGGATTAGGGTGTTTGGGGAATACACATTGCTCAGATCAAGTGACCTAGCTGCAGTGTATCTGCAATCCAGAGATTTGATGTCATCAGTTCCCAGGCAGTTCTCTGGTTTGCAAACACAGCCGTCTGTGTACCAGACAATTTAATTGTTACCCCTGTAGCCCACCTTAGATGCTGACCACCAAGAGATAACCAGTCAAAAAGAACTGTAGTGGTACTAGGTGAATATTGCCTTACATGTCCATATGCTAAGCATGAAGAAGGACACAAACATGGGCCTGTAGATATCACAAGGGTAAGTCTGAAGAAGAATCTCCAAGAATGGAAATTCTTGGATTACATAGCATATACTAGCTGCCACATAATCTTTCATTTTGGAAGGGCTCTCAGGCTCCAGTCCAGCCTCCTACTCAGAACAGAGTCAACGCTGAATTCATACCAGTTTTCCCAGGGCTTTGTCAGTCAGATCATAGAAATCTGCAAGGACAGAGACTGGCATAACTTTCACAGCCCCTGTTTCAGTGCTTGACTGGCCTCATGGGGAAACCAATTCCCCTCCCACCCTTTCTATTAAGTAGCAGTCTGCCTGTTTCACTTTAGGACAACTGTGTCTTGTCCTCTGACTATGCACTTCAATAAAGAGAGGTTAGTGAGGAGACAGACAGGCTCTTCAGTACCAGAAAGCAGCTATTAGGGGTGTCCCCAAAGTCTTCTCTTCTCCAGGCTAACAAAGATAAAGGCCAGTGCCTCAGCCTCTCCTCCTGGGGGAAGTGCTCCAGCCCCTCATCATCATGCTATCCCTCCTCACCATGATGTCCCAACCTGGATACAACTGTATGGTAAGAGATCTTGTCAAAAACCTTGCCCAAGTCAAGGTAGATGACATCCACTGCTCTTCCCTCATCCACAGAGCTAGTCATCTCATCATTAGAAGGCACTAAGGTTGGTCACACACCATTTACCCTTGGTTAATCTATGCTGGCTATTCCTAATCACCTTCTCCTTCACGCACCCAAAAAAGGCATCCAAGAACACTCACTCCACAGTTTTCCTCAAAGACCAAATTGAGGCTGACTGCCTTACAGTCCCCCAGATCATCCTTCCCACTCTTTTTGTAGATGGATGTAACACCAGCCTTTCCGCAGTCATCAGGGATCCCCCCTGATCTTCGTGAGTTTTCAAAGATGATAGTGGCCTTGCTATGACACCTGCCAGCTCTCTCAGCACACTTGGGTCATCCTGTCTGGTCCCCCAGACTGCATCTGTCAAACTTTCTCAGTAACTGCTGACTCAGTTGTCCTCCACTACTGGTAGCCCCTCTCCTTGAACCTTGCCTCTAGGCACAAAGGCCTGGGGAGATCTTGTCAGAGAAGACCAAGACAGGGAAAGCATTGAGTACCTCAGCTCACACCCCACCTAGCATGAGACACTTTCAGCCTGTGAAGTTTCCAGCCCCCAGCCAGAGTAACTGCAAGATGTTAGGTGTATTCCTGCCTATCTGAGAGATAGCTGCTCCTCTGCAGCAGCTAAATAAGCACTTGACACTCCCCAATCAGGCTCAGTCAAAAAACAGGAAGCATAGGTTCTCCCTGATCACGAAATAGCCCAAGTAGGAAACAGACAGCAGGGGATGTTTGAAGTAAAACCTCCGCTGTCCCTCAGTGGGAAATACTTGTATACTGCAGGTTGGTTAAGTGTCATTCAGGCTGGCTACAATAGCTTCTTCATTAAAAGTAATTGTGAAGAGCAATTCTGCAACTTTAGAAATTAAAATGACCACTATTCAGAACATGGGTCACATGCAAAAAGGTTAGAAATCTGCATTCTAGGAATAGAGATGTTTCAAAAAGACCCCATCCTGGAAGAGAAAGTTGGCATGCCTCAACAGCATGGCAGTGGGGGTTACTAGAAGCAAAAAGGCATTCTTCAAATAGTTGAAGTTCTGCCCAATAGAGGAGTATAGGGGGAAAACAGAATTGTAAACTGTCGCAGGTTACATGTAAAAAACAGAGTGAAGAGGCCAAAAAATACTTTTAGGAACAACTTGCTAGAAGTATGAAAACTAGTAAATTATTTTTCAAATACATGAGGAAAAGGAAGCATGCCCGAGAATCTGGCAATGAGACAAATCAAGATTAAAGGGATTACTCAGAGACTATACAACCATTGCAGAAAAAAAAAAAAAAATATTGTTTTGTTTTATATCTGAATTCAGTGCAAAGGAACTTGAGAAGATTTCTATGCCAAAAATAGTTTGTTATTTGATGAAGTGTTACATTGGAGGTTCTGTTTCGCCCTGAAGAGTAGGAAATTAAGTTACAGAACAAATCATTAACACTAATACTAACAAGTCTCCAGGACCAAACTGTTCACTTCAGTGTTATAAGATAATTCAGAGATGAACTAGCTTAAATATCAAGTCTCTTGCTAAAAACTCATATGGCAGGTAGCTATTGCAGTGCTGATTTTTAAGGCAGGCATTAAGGAATTTAGTAAAACTATAAACCTGCAAATCCAATATGAATTATGAAGCAAAATAGAAAAAAAAAAAAAAACAACAAAAAAACCCACACTACACCAAAAACCCACACCCAACCAAAAAAACAGTATTAGTGAACATGTAAATAAATAAGACAAACTGGGGAGGAGTTGACACAAGTTTTGTACAGAAATTCATGCAGTGCAGATCTAGTGGCATTATTTAATGAAGTCAAACATACACAAGGGAGATTCAGTTCATATAATGACTAGGATTTCCAGAGGCCTTTGAGAATGTCACTTATTAGAAGCTCTTGAAACTAAGTTGTCATTGGATGAAAAGGAAAGTCCTGTCATGAATAAACAATTTTTAGGAAATAAAGAGTAAAAAGTGAATATTCACAGTGAAACAATTTTACCAGCAAGTCCCACAGTACTCTTGAGCTGGAACATCTTCTATTCCTCGAGTTGGGACCTATCCTCTTCATCACGACTGTGAAAGATCTGGAAAAGGGACTTAGTAAAAACAACCCCAAGAATACATAAATTTTAGACCCTTGAACTGTCTGTTGCCAAAAGGAACAAGCTCACAATACCTCTGCAAAACATCAGCTCAATTTTCAATAGCAGTCAAAAAGCAAACTGAATATTAGTAACGATTACAAAAGAGAACAAAACAGAAAACACATTGTGCCACAGAATACCTCTATGGTAAATCTACATCTCTAATACTGCATGCAGTTCTGGTCTTCCATTGCACTTTGTGCCCCACTCTTGAAAATGAGATACGCGTATATGATTTTATATATTCTCTGGTGTATATACATACATATATACACACCCAGAAAGACAGAGAGAGAAAGAGAACAGAGTTGATTGAGTGTATAAAGTAACTTCTATATGAGAAGCAAATGACTAGGCCTCAGCCTGGAAAAGGGACAGCTGAGGTAGAATGACAGACACCTGCAAAATCAGGAGTGGCATAAAAGGGGTGGCTGGGGATTGACCGTTCACCAGCTATTCCAACACAAGCATTATAGGCTTCAGCTGGAACAGGCAGATGGATGATCTGTTGCAAACAAAGAGGTACTTCTCCATACCACACAGCTGAACTAAGGAACTACCTACCACAGGGTACCCTGTGTGCCAAAAAGGGTTTGGAAAGCATCTGGACAAATCAACAGAGGAGAAATCTAAGACTGTAAAATGCAAAGGTGTCACTGTTGTCTTTGAAGGTCCCTGAGACACAAACTGGTGGAAGCTGGGAGACTATGCTAGGAAAATAACACTATATGCTTACAATATTATTAGCATTCTCTACATATTTGTCGTTGCCTGCTTTTGGAAGCGGGATACTGGACTTAGTTCTGACACAGTCATTCTTACAGTCTGATGTTGTTAGAATTGTTAAGTTAGATATTGTCTCAGAGACGCAACAGAAAGCAAAAATTCTCCAGCCAGTTTCTCAGGAAGCCCCCGCAACACAATTCAGTGAAAGAGGAGAAAGGATTCTGAGGCCAAATCCAGTTACAAGAGGACTTTAAACCATGAGAAGACAGTCTCCTGCTATTCAATTTTTCCACGTTCAGTCAAATAGTAATTTGTGTATATTTTTGGTAAACAGAAGTAGTCAATAAAAAAAATAATTCCATCATCAATTTGAATTCCTGTAAGAAACAGCCTAAGGTCATCAATGTCAGTTGATTTGTTAAGTCAGAGGGGTAACTCAAGTGTATAAGAGGTAGATTTCTTGTTCCCAGAAAAGCGTGTACAGCAGCATTCTCACTGAACCCAAATTAAACTGGAATACGTGCAGAGCTGAACCAGTATTTCTACATTAGCAGTTTGGCTCAGAATCAGCTTGAATATTTAGTGCTAATCCCAGATCATCTCTACTTGCTTTGTGCTGTTCCAAACCAAACTGAAGTGAAAGTCCTGTTCTGACAAAACTCCTGCACTGCTGGAAGCCCAGGTGCTGAATTCACACCAGAGATGAGCTGGGGACTCACAAAAATAAGCAGACCTCAGACAAGATACAAAGCCAAAACTGGATTTGTAGATACTAAAGCCAGAAGTGACTGCTGTGATCATGTCAGACACACGGTACAAGATTGTCTTCGTAAGATATTCTCCAAATTGCAGATTTTAATCAACTAACAAATAATGGTATTACACTGTTAAAAAAAAAAAAAGAGAGAACTTTATATTCTTTGTCTGATATAGTGAAATAATCAGTCTGTACTGGTTCCTCAAAAAAGCCTGTCAGAAGACCTCTAAGTGAAGATAAAGTGTTTGTCTGGGGAGTAACTACAAAGTATCTATTGAAAAAGGCAGTTGTAGTCTTCCAGCTTCAAAACAAGAAAAAGCAGTACGGGGATTAACAATCTGTCAACAGGCAGAAGATTTTTCATTACAGAATGCAGGAAATGCTTTGATCAAAGAAGAGCTGCACAGAGGACATATGGATCTAAGAAGTCACCATTAGGAAGTCACAGTAATACTTATTTGCTTGGATGGGGAATGAGGCAGTCAAGGAAACAAGCAAGACCAGTGTTTTCCAGCAGTTTTTCCACCCCACTTACAACTAAGGCCCAAAGGAGAGAGGTCAGAATATCCCTGCTTAAATAATAATAATACAAATTACCAAGCTAAAAACAATCTATTTTTTGAAAGAGGGGCTCCCTGTGCGAGCTTCTGTAGTAATTCTCAACCTTACAGCTCAGTGGGCAGTTGAGAAGATGACCGAAGAGGAAGGGAACGATGCTCCTGGAACTAAAATTCAACGGCCAGCTCTTATGCAAGTGCAGAACGTGCTCATCCCCCCCAAATAATTACGATTCAATAATCTGTAAAAATTAATTTTGAGCTCTTGCTATGTGATTTGGAAAGAGTCATCATTCTGAGCTGGCTACTACATGTAAGAGCTAGAACAGGAGTGAAGTGGTACTACATCTGAATTGACAGAGGACCTAAGATTTTCCCGGCATGCACAGAAACCAAGAACCCCCAGCCTAAACAAACAAAAGTTGATTTTGGATTTATGGTACTATATGTAGGGGTGGTAGCAGGGGGGGAAGGCTGGAAGAGCTTTAATTCCTTTGTTTGGCAACACCATAAAAAAAGAAACAGCTTCAGTGAGGAGATGGACTGCTGTGAGCTCTATCAATACCCTTCTGCTTCTAACTTGCATGCTGGAAATCTGTTTTGTGACACTTCTGAAAGGTAAGGTAAACAGATTTTTTACATTAGCCCCAATATAAAGTCTACTCACACAGTTCAGTAAATGCCACTACAAGGAAAAAAATAACTGAAAAGGGTACTTTCGTAAATATAAAGTAGATCAGCATAGAACATGTCTAGCATCTGGTAAAAACTCTCAGGTTCAGTTCTGGAAAGAAGGAGGAATCTGTCTCATCTGACAGGACTTAAGAGTTGCACAGATCAACTCCATGACTTCTGCTTATACCTACACATTTTCATAACAACAGGAGGAACTTGATTACCAAAGATCTAATATGATATGCAAAATGCATGACCATACTTGATGCTGATTCAAATAGAATAATTATTAGGCCAGGCATGCTCACACAGCTGGAGAAAAGCTATTGCAGCTACACCCACTATCCTGTTTCAAATTGGTGAAGTGCTGGGAGAACTAAAGGAGAAAGCTGTGCTGAATAATAAGCGCTGGAGAACGTGTCCTACAAATTCAGCCTATGAAAATTCCCTTTAAACATATCACCCAAATGAAGTAAGTGAATTGTGGGTGACTGGCTTGTAGAGAACAATGAGCAAAACCTATTACAATAGTGACTTAGTGGGTGGGTTTTGTACTGAGATCCCAGGGACCTTAAAATTGTTGGGCAATATTCATTCTCAAGTCCTGGTGAATCCAAAACAGAAATAGATTCTTGTTTATTTGCTGGGTGTTTCTGAAAAACAGCAGATAGTTAAAAAACCCCAACCAACCAAAGAAATCCCACACAGTTGCAAAGAACTGGTGGACCTAACAAACATTGTTATAAAACTGTTTGTACAGCATTGTATATTTCAGTGTTCAACAACAGCGTAAGAAACTTTCTGGCTTAGAACTCGGAATTCCTCTGCACCAGTAAAGATACAAATTGTACTGCACTACTCCAGGTCTCAAGCTTGATAATGTAGATGCTTTTTTTCTGCCCCCCTAAAAAGGCTGGTTGCAAAAATAGACCCAAATAAAAAAAGCAGGAATTGATTTCTTCATATGTGAATGTGTACTTGAATGAAAGGGCCATTGCAGCCACTCCTATAATCTGTACAAACAGGGTGTCCCTAGACATGGCATTGTAGGCATGAACTTCTCAAATCAAAGATGACAATTCTCAGGGGGCGATCCTGATATCAGATTAGTAAGCAACTGGAATACCTTTTAGAAAATGTGGCCACTCTGGAATAATATACGAGAATACTTTTGAACACAGAGGGGAAAAAATTGTCGTAATGGGGAAGTCTACAGTTCATTCATGAATATAAAATGAGGCAAAACCAATGGACTGGGGGGTGCCAGTATGCTCTATTTTACCAGGATTCTGAAGCCATGTCACGGTTGGACACCCCCCCTTGGACATTTAGGGGTTAGAAAACTCAAACAACAATCCCATAAGGCAAAATGCAGGCAGAATTAAAAATAAAAAAGGCACAGACGAGTTAATTGACGTGGCTTGTATTGCAGGAGAGGTCCCCGCAGCTCTGTCGCATTGGGATGGTAACAGGGGTGAGCAGGTAGCCATGAATCACTTAACAGAAAGGCCCACAGGCTTTGCAGAGTGGTGCTAACAATCTTCATTTCCTTCTGACTGCTTTGTGGCAAAATTCAGTCTTTTTCTTTCTTAGAAGCCGTGGGGAGGTTTGTTGTTTTTCCCCTTCCTTTTGTAGTTACTGTGATTTCGTATTTATTAGTGTTTGATTTGTTTTGTTAATTCATTAATAACATTGGCCCAGAAAACACAAGCACGCCTGACTATATTAGAACTGTTATAATCACTCCAGTCTTACCCTGTCTCTCCTTTCATGATATTCAAAATGTAATGACACAGAGGGAAAAAGACATCAAGTCAAACAAGCAAGCAATTAGAAGCAAGTTTGCCATTGGCATTTGTGATCTATTTGTCTGAGGGAAAAAAACAAAAAAAACCCACAGCAAAACAACAACAAACCACCACCATTTTCTTCATGTCCAAGCTTTCAGAGGTGGTATACATGGTGACCAGTATTTTTTTTCTTCTCAGTTGATAACTTTCCCTTAAAGATGCAGCACTGTAGGATGAATCACTTCCACAACAGAAGCATCTCTTGACACAGGGAGCTCCTTCATCACCTCATATTCTATATAATATAAAGAACCATCCATTGAGATCTACATGGTTATTCTGTTCAAGCGCAGTAGTGAAGAATCAAAAACTTAAAACTATCACCCAAGGACGTAGGACATTAGTGCAGGTATTTGTGTTTGGCAGAGTTCATAGGCCATATTCTAACCAAATCTAAATGAAGTGTCTAGTTCTTTCCAAATGCAGCCATGGGCAGAATGTTGATAGGAACTGGAAAATGAAATAACATCCCTCTTGCACCATTATTCAGATTCATTTTCCACAGAAAAGATAAAGGGATATAAATCAAAAGATTAGCACACAAGTTCAGACTGTAAGTGACTGAACTGATCCATGACCACAATCATCTGAGGGTCAGTCAGACAACCCTACTGAAGGGCAGGGATAGGTCTGCAATCATGGAGTTAACTCAAAAGTAGTCTGTAATCTCCAGAGCAAAGAGAAGGCACTTGTTTGCTGTCCAACACCAAGGAATTTGGTATGTTGAAACAGCACTAGGTTTGAAGTGTTGAACTGATTTTCAGGCACAAGGAAAACACATAAAAAACTTTTTGTCTGGGTTTTGTTGTTTTTTTTTAAGTACTATTTGCATTCAGTTTTCTAAATAAATGCCCCATCTGTCCTCTTTTGTACTCTCCCCTCCCCCTTCTAGATCTCTGGAAATACTAGTTCTTCTTCACCAGTTTGAAGTAGAGTCTTTGCTTCCTACACAGGTCTCTTAAAATGGTCTCCCAAGGCAGGTGGGTTCAGGGAGGTGAAAGACACAGCATGAAAGCAGAAATAAAACCACAGCCATTGGACACATGAGAGGCATCACACATCAAGCCCTTCTTTCTGCCACTCTCCCAGCAGAGGAGAGGGGATGGCTACTGAAGGTTACTTCCACTGGCATATGAAACAGCTTATTGAGTGTTTTAGGGCTTGTTGAATATTAAGCACACACCACTGGCTGGAGAGGTAAACAAGCAGTGAGAACACTTGTGCCACAAGGCTTTTAGTATCAGGGAGCAGCAAAAGTGGGGAAGGTGAGCCAGGAGCAGCATTTGTCACTGACAAGAAACACAGTCCCACAGTACCTGAACAAGAAGAGCAGAGCAGGTCCAGCAGCAGTAACAAGGGTGAGCCCAGTGATTGCCAGTCATCTACAGCAATAAGGCAGGTCTAAGGTCAAAGCAGGAAGTCAGCAGGCCAGACAGTGTAGTTCAGGAAAGGGCAAGGTCTTGTGCTTAAAGGCACAGCAGAGAGGGCCCAGATGAAACTTCTCACAGCTTGGCTATTTCTCAGCAGCCTGATCCAAGGTCACACAGCTGCACCACATCAGAGCTGGCCTGATGCACAGGCAGGCAGCCAAACCCCTGAGGGCAGGGGGAAAAAGCTGCACAGCCTGTCGGTACACTCAAGACCCTAATATTTAGTCTTACCACTCTATTTGTCCTAGTGATCACGAACAGCTGAGGACCTAACCAAATCTGTTTGGGTAGCAGGACTCATTTTCCAGAATAGTGATGCTGATAGACTAATAGATAATCAACAGAGGTAGGAAAAATTATATCAGCTTCTTGGACTGCACTATTAGAAACGTGGACCCTCAACTCAAGGGTCTGACTAGAAGAAAAGTCATTCAGACAGCCAGCAATAGTGAAAAAAAAGCACTATGGGCTTCCTCTGGTCAAAAGGCTATAACCTAGTCAGTCTTGCTACTCTTGTCATTTCATATTCAATTATTCAATAATTACCATAATTTTCAAGAGTAAGATTTACTTAATCTAGAGAGTTTATATTATCTGTCCTGCTAGGGTTGCAGTTGTTCTTACATGGAATCCAAACCTACTTATTTAGCTCCATCAGGGAATGTAAGAATAGTGTAGGTTAATGCTGTGGATGGGGATATTGAGGTTTGGTCCTGGAACACTACGGATTGCAACTGCTGGATCCAGCTCATGCATGATACCCCAAAGGAGTATATCCCAGAAATTAGACAAGACTGGTAAAACTCTCTGGATGTCAAGGTGTCAAGTTAATTCTTTGCATAACAGCCAGAGCAGCGTGAGATAGAGTTGGGAGGGGTTGAGATGAGAGTGTTCAGGACACTCGTTTAGGGTTTGGCAGAGGATGTGATATAGGGAGGTATACATGAGAATGTGTACTTGGTGGGAAATTGCTTGAATGTTAGTTCAGTTTGTTGGCTTGATTCAGCACATAAGATGTTTGTGGCAGTAAGCTGGAGAAGGAACTGGGCATTTTGCAGGTAATATACAGGTAGGCTGAGTGTGAGAATGAAGATGCTGTGCCAAGTCAGGTTAGGGATTGAACGTGTGCAAGGACTTATGGTCCAGAGATGGCATACTGAGCGTTTGCTGGGAGGTCAAAAGGGAGACAGGGGGGTTGTAAGTATGTATGTTAATATGGGAGATGCACTGAGTGAGTACACAGGGGCTGTATGTGGGGTGTGTGAAAAGAGTGTCAGGTGGGGAATGAGCTGTACAGCTTGATGAGGACCGAAGTGCTAAATGTGTATTTGGACTCGAGGCCCAAGTTCCTGTATTTTGTATGTACACTCATTTTGAGTTGGGCTGGAAAGCTGGGGAGTTCCCTGAAGAGAACAAGGAATAGAAGGATACAGGTGGAACTCCTTGATTAGTTTAACATGGGTAACTCTAGGTGAACATAGAGAGGGACAAGTGGGAAAAAGGAGAGGTTCTATCAGACAGTTCCCCAAAAGGCCAGAGAAGCAGGGAGAGGGCTGCCTTGATGGCACTTGGCAGCATTGCAACACAGGATCTGGAGGTGTGTGGAATGGCGATTTCTCTCAGTGGTGCTTACAGTGTAAATATCAGAAGTTCCCGCCATACGTCCCCAGTGATCTAAAACCTGGAGAAGGTCAAAAATCTCTCCTGCGCCTGTGTCTTGGTCATACCTGCCCCAAGCCTGTAGATCCACTGCTGTGTTATACATTGTGGTCTCCAGAGCGCAGGTACGGGCAGCGAGAACCCTTGTGACAAACTTCCATCTACACAGCCGTATGTGGGCAGCTTGTGTCCACTGTGGCATCCAAACTGCATCTGAGAAGGGTGTGCTCTGCAGCTCCTGTGCCAGATCTTCCAAGAACCTCACAGGCCCTGCAGCTCTCTCACTTTGAAGGCAGACACACCGGACTCACTCCATGCTGGGTGGAAGGGGGCCGGTTGGTACCCCGGAGTCTCAAACCCAGACGGAAGCCTTAAGTATTTGACAGGCCTGGCTGCAGGTTCCAGGATGGCTTAAGGCAGAGGCGGGGTCCGATTCCTCAGCCTGAGAGGTGAGCGGAGGCGCTCGCCATGACAGGAGCACGAAGCAGTGTCCGTGCCCAGCCACTCTTAGAGGCACGGCCGCCCGTGAGGTGGAGGCCCCGAGCGCTGGGCGAGCCTCAGCGCCCAGGGGACGGGGCAGCCAACCCGCCGGAGGGGCCCCGCCGCCAACCGACTCCGCCTGCCTGGCGAGGGAGCGGCGGCGGCCCGCCCTCCGCGGAGCAGGCGCGGCGCTGCCGGCGTGGCG
>VYZW01046131.1:83843-98923 GCA_013401315.1 Balaeniceps rex
TCACGAGAATTGGTTACGGAAGGTCTGTGTGATTAAAATTTCCTTGGCAAGTGAGTGATGAGAGGAAAATATCTTTATATTTTATGAGCTTTTTTTAATCTTGGTCTGTTTTAATATATGCACTTCGCTATCTCATCCCAAATAGTTTCATTTTATTCATTTGTTCGTAACAGCATGTTTTCACTTTGGAAAATCTGGGTGAGAATTCACTGATGGTTGTAACTCATCCAACAAAGGCTCCTTATGGGGAGAAAGGTCTAATCAAAGCTGAAAATCTGCTGCTTGGAAAGGAGGGGAAACCTGTTGCTGTAGATGACTATAGATAACTCTGAAATTTACTTTAGGCGTTAGAATATCTTTCTGGCCTGGAACTCGCTAGAAATAGCAAAGCAATACTGTCATTTTCTGGATCTAGTTACTAGTTGGATCATTTCTATGCAGAACTTCAGTTACCTTGGTTCTTTCGTATTTTATCCTTACGTGTTACTTGGTTTGTTCTTAAATAAAAACAAAAGCATTCTTCCAGGTTGTTACAGTTTCACAGATCTGGAGATACAACTTTCCAGATTTTTAGTACTGGGTGTCTGAAACTTTCTGTGCTGTCAGGTGTGTGGATTCCTTTAGCAACGGATTTTTNAGGGACAAGTTCCATATTTTAAGTGCAACTACAGCCAAGGGTTAGTATAGTGTGTCTTGTTCTTCTACCTGAGGGCTTGGATTCTCAACTAAGGTAATACAAGGTAGAAAGGTTGGGTTTTATTCCTTAGTTTGATCCTCAGTCCACTCAACTAGGTCCAGTTAATTATATCCTTTCAAAGTGCTATCACGAGAATTGGTTACGGAAGGCCTGTGTGATTAAAATTTCCTTGGCAAGTGAGTGATGAGAGGAAAATATCTTTATATTTTATGAGCTTTTTTTAATCTTGGTCTGTTTTAATATATGCACTTCGCTATCTCATCCCAAATAGTTTCATTTTATTCATTTGTTCGTAACAGCATGTTTTCACTTTGGAAAATCTGGGTGAGAATTCACTGATGGTTGTAACTCATCCAACAAAGGCTCCTTATGGGGAGAAAGGTCTAATCAAAGCTGAAAATCTGCTGCTTGGAAAGGAGGGGAAACCTGTTGCTGTAGATGACTATAGATAACTCTGAAATTTACTTTAGGGGTTAGAATATCTTTCTGGCCTGGAACTCGCTAGAAATAGCAAAGCAATACTGTCATTTTCTGGATCTAGTTACTAGTTGGATCATTTCTATGCAGAACTTCAGTTACCTTGGTTCTTTCGTATTTTATCCTTACGTGTTACTTGGTTTGTTCTTAAATAAAAACAAAAGCATTCTTCCAGGTTGTTACAGTTTCACAGATCTGGAGATACAACTTTCCAGATTTTTAGTACTGGGTGTCTGAAACTTTCTGTGCTGTCAGGTGTGTGGATTCCTTTAGCAACGGATTTTTATTAGGTTTTTATTCTTTTTATATCTTAAGATCTTGGAGAAAATCCTTTCTTCTGATTTCTTCACTCCTGCCCAGGACATGAGCTGTTCTTGACACTTTAAAGTATTTAAGCATCATGGCTATGACAGTATCACTATTTTAAGTATTATTTCACTGATACATGTCTGAATTGGAAAACCAGGAGCCACCACTCCCCAGGATATGTTAACAGTTGCCTTGTTGCACCTTCTGGTTTGGCACAAGAGTAATTTGTTAGAGAGCAATATAGTAGTCTCCCCCACCCTTTTTTTATTCAAATATATTACTAGGTGTTTTATTCAATGTTTATAAGAATTCATGAGATATATTTAACTGGTTTTGTTGCTTGCAAAGTTAAAAACTTTGTGCTTTATTCATAGCATTGACTGTCACAAAGTTAGGCTCTATTTTTAGTCTCAGCTAAATGAAAAGTAAAACAAAGTCTGCTGTGTCTTCTTTCCTTTTGGGGTTGATATGTCATCATTTTTACGTTCCTTTTAGGGTTTCCATCTGCTCCATTGCCATTTGTTTTCACTAATTTCATTAAAATCTCTGCAGTAGCTCTTCATGGGAGTTTATTGTTGCACTTTTGGTAAATTCATAGAAATCTTGTGTGTTTTGTAAGTTTCAATGGAAGAAACTGCTGAAAGGGGCAAGGGGATTGGTAGTGTTTTAGTTGAGAGTGTTTCTAAAGGCTGCAGCAGCACAACAAATTATGGTGTGATGGTTTTCTTCTAATTATTTTTTTAATTTAATGTTGTTCTAAAACCAGATATGGCAGCTGTGAAACCTTTTACAGACTGTTGTCTGGATGGTATGTTTTCTTGTGACTTACTGAACTTTTTCAGGCAATTTTTTTGATAGTACAAAAAATTCATCCCGAGGTATCCTGGAAATCTGCCTTGAGTCCATTGTAATCTTTCTCTTTCTTTTTTCCTTAGGAAATCTGCTACAAGACCCTATTGCTCCTACCAACTCCACATGTCAGCATTATGTCTGCAAAACTTGTAAAGGCAAGAAGATGATGATGAAACCGTCATGTAGCTGGTGCAAGGACTACGAACAGTTTGAGGAGAATAAGCAGCTAAGCATCTTAGTGAACTGCTATAAGAAACTCTGCGAATACATAACGCAAACTCCACTGGCACGAGATATTATCCAGGCAGTTGATTGTTCTGCAGATCTTCTGGCTTTGCTCAAAGATGGATCACCACTCCATGAAGAGACAGAAAAATCTTCCGATACAGCCTTGGCTTTGTGTTTGACACATTCCCCAGTACCTTCAACCTCAGAACTCACAACTGATCCTCCAGCTAGTTTTACGTCAATACCTGAAAGCACACACAACATTGATATTAGAGGTTCTGTTATCAATGGGTTGCCCAATTGTAATGGGCTTTCGGTAGATAAACTTGGAGTGAATATTCCTTCTCCTGAACACGCAAACACAATTGATGTCTGTAGTACTGGAGAGTACATAAAAACTGAAGATATCTCTAGCAGCCTGCAGCCTGTGTGTGATACAGTTTCTACTACTGACTTGTGTACGACAGGCATTGACATTTGCGGTTTCAGTGAAGATATAAAACCAGGTGGCTCGCTTCTCCTTAGTGTTGAGGAGGTTCTCCGGAGCTTAGAGACAGTTTCAAATACTGAAGTCTGTGATTCTAATTTGCAGCCCAGCTTGGAAGCAAATATGACTAATGGCCCTTTCCTGCAGCTTTCTCCCCCACCTCTTAGCCATAACATTTTCATGTCCACAGATGCTTCTCCTCACGGAATCTCCTGTACAGCGGCGACACCTAAGGTAGTTAAGTTAAACAGAAAGCGATCTCGATCAGAAAGCGACAGTGAAAAGGTTCAACCTCTACCCATTTCCAGCATCATCTGTGGCCCAACATTAGGAGCATCAGCCCCTGTAACAGTGAAACAGGAAAATAAAATGTCTTTGCAGCCTATTGCAACTGTACCTAATGGAGGCGCTACTCCCAAAATAAGTAAAACTGTGCTCCTGTCTAACAAAAGCATGAAAAAGAATTTAGAACATGCCCCTAAGAAATCTCACCCAAAAGCCAAACCAGGGGTTCTGAAAACAAAAGACAAAGCAAAGGAGAAAGTTCCTAGCAGTAACGTTATGCCAGGAAGCCCAACAAAAACTGTGTATAAAAAGCCACAAGAAAAGAAAGGGTGTAAATGTGGTCGTGCCACCCAAAATCCAAGTGTTCTTACATGCCGTGGCCAACGCTGCCCTTGCTATTCTAACCGCAAAGCCTGCCTTGACTGTATATGCCGTGGCTGCCAAAACTCATACATGGCTAATGGGGAGAAGAAGCTGGAGGCATTTGCAGTGCCAGAAAAGGCCTTGGAGCAGACTAGGCTTACTTTGGGCATTAATGTGACAAGCATTGCGGTGCGCAATGCCAGCACAAGCACCAGTGTAATCAATGTGACAGGGTCACCAGTAACTACGTTTTTAGCTGCCAGTACACACGATGATAAAAGTTTGGATGAAGCTATAGACATGAGATATGACTGTTGAATCTTTCTTTCTTTTCCCTGCCATCAGTAGGGGAACTGCTACAGTTTTAAGGCAGCTATGGTTCTGTTTAACTTGCTGGAGCTCCTGCGTTTAGATCACTTGTATCAAGTGTTTTTCATTGCTATGTTATGTGTATTAGTGTCTGGGAAATAGTTGCAGATAATGGAGGAGTTACCCTAAAACTGTTTTTAGTTCTTACAGCACCTCATAGTTTGAGATCAGTTGCTGATGTAAATGATTTTATCACAAGATCTTTGGCAAGGAATATATTAACCTCATTGTACTTGGTCATGCTTTGTGCTCAGTCAAAGCTTCTGCTTAAATGTAGAAAAGTGGTATCTAGTTAGTCCATCTAAACTGTGCTAGATTATGATGTAGAAAAGTAAACAGTCACTATTACTAGAAAAATCACCTAATATTCCTGTAGGAAATGCAGCATTGAGCTGGAGAAAACAGTCTGTAAAGCGTAGATAATTTCTCATTGTGAGAATTGGTTATCTACTCCATGGAACAGTTTAAAAATAAAAAAGATTAGTGATATATTGAGAAAGCTAATAGCCCAAAAAGCAGCTCAGTCTCCAGACAAGGGTCAGGAAGATCAGTTGGTTAGATATGAATGACAAACTGCTGACTTGGAAACGCTGTCCCCGTTAACAACATCATGAATTTTTTTGTTTAATTGACAATTCCACAGGTCATGTTCCTGATCAGTTATGCCCTCTGTGCCATCTCTGCTTGTTTGACATGTTACTGGCTATTTTGGCTGGGGCGAGAAAACTACTTGTACACAAAGGAGGCTCAAGTTTTATTAGTACCATTCCTCTCCCCCCCGCCTTTTTTTTTTTTTGGAGTTCCTGCTGATGTTACTGCTGTTGCTTCTAGAAAAGAGAGGGGATTTTGTGGGTTACAGAGAGCTCTTTGGCTGATCCCCCCCCCAGCCAGTCAGTGCCTGGGATACAGAGAGACTTCCACAGCAGTTATCGCCATTGGGGGGGTTGGTTGGTTGGTTGGTTTTATTAAGTTTGTACCACAATAGACCTGGGACCCATCCCCTTGAGGTAGTTCTTCGCTGACAGGCATCTTTCAGCTGGGGCAGGCAGAGGATCGATTGCTATCTAAGGTCAAATATTTCAGATGTTTGTTAGACAGAATAAGCTGTATAACTCACTCTACACAGAATCTATCTCATTTTTCGCTAATATGTTGAAAGTAGCTTTCGAAGGTCAGTGCTTTTCAACCTGGGCTGAAAGGCTCTAAAATGGAAAAATAACGGAGTTGTCAAAGAGCTTATCTTAGAAAGTGTTAAAATGAAAGCGCCTTTGCAGGAATTCAGCTTTATGCAAAAATGGTTTATTTCAGTGTAATCCCTAAATAGGAGTACAAGCAGAAGAATTTAGTCTTGCATTTAGGGCTTCATTTGCAGCCTAAAAAAGTCAGATTTGTGAAAGCAGAAAATTCTCCTCTTTGAATGATACAGCACAAATTAAACATGGGCTGACTAGAACACAAAACATTACCTTCTAATTTTAAAGGCACTTCCTGTTCCAACAGCATGTTAATAGTATGTGAATTTTTTGAGTTACTTTACTGCTTCCATCTTTCCTTTTATTCATCCAATGAATCCCTCAGCGCTTTCTGAGCTGACGTTAGGTGTATTTTGATTTGGCACAAAGCATGTACAATGATGGTTCCTCACCTAAGAAATAAACAAAAACCTTTGGACACAAATGACACCTCCTTTTGTTTTGTAGTGTGCCATGGTGTCATTTTCTGTGAATGTGGTCAGATCTTTTTGTTGGTTTTGGTTTGTTTCTCCCCCCGTCTTTTTTGTGGGGTGGGCAGGGTGGGGGGTTAAAGCCATAGGAAGAAAAATGTGATGTACGTGTCCAGTCTGTACTTTTTTGTTTTTGTTTTGCAAGAAGAGTTGAAAAATATTTTTGATAATGAGTAAATGGTGGAAAATGCTTCTTAGTATTCTTGTCTTTATTTGCCAACCCAAGTACCTAAGATCTGTGTTTTTTAGCCCTCATGAGATTTAACGATGTCCTATTAAAATGTATTTAGTTAAACTTGTATGTGATTTTTGTGTTGACCCAAAAGGATCCTACCATTTTCTAATTTGGTGGTTTGATCGTGACCTACTGATGTAAATCTGTTTATTAGTCCACTACGTGTAAGAAAAGTAGCCAAACCAGAGTCTGATTTAAGGGGAGTAAACTGCACAGCATGGGTTGTTTCTGAATGCTTTTGCGGAGCTGTTAAGTTTTGCTGAGATTGTTGATGGTACATTTATTAGGACTTTCATTAAATTAAATACATAGTACCTTTGCTCCAGAAATGTGGGAGTACTTGGAATCTTTACTATCTCACTGCTGCATTAAATATGGTACCAAAAGTTGGAGATTTAGGTCAAGTGTGTTTTAGAACCGTCAACAGGAGAGCCCTGATTGTTAATGTAAAATTGCAAATGGTAGATTCAGGTTGTTTCTAAAAACATTTCCTTTTATGCTGCCACGTTCTTGAAATGTATATTAAAATTCAAATTGATTTAATAAATGTTAGTTTTCTAATTCTATTTTGCAACGCTAAGGGCATCAGTGTGGCATATGTTGAGCTTATTGTCTAAATACTACTTAGTCTGTTGATGACTAACTCTGTAATTGTTGAAATTAGGGTTGGCTTGGTTTGGTTTTCTTCACCTCCTGGCTAGTTGTTCTTGAATAAGCTGAGCAATGGAAAGGATCATAATGTTGCTGAAAATAATTGCAGTGGTTCTAGTTTGAAAAGCATCAGTTTCTATTTTATAGCAATACGAGCAGCATACTGTTCTGGGACCTTCCAGCATTGGTTGTGGTCAAAGAGTTGAGTGAAAACTCAAGTCCAACGCAGCCCACAGCAAGGACTTGCTCCCTGCTGGCCGTAAGTGGGGAAGCACTGGGGAATCGCTGACCGAGAGCAGTGGTGAGGATCATTTTGGCTCCAGTTTAGCCCGGGCTGGGCTGGGCTGGGCTGGCGGGAGTTGCCTGACCAGGCATTCCTCCTGTGGCGCTGTGGACTTGGGGAACTATTCTCAGTGTTAGCACAGAGGAAGCTGCTTGGGGATTTCTTTTCATATAGGAAGTGCCTGATATTTCATCTTTCATCCCAATCCTCTTGAAGACAGTGATTAACTTCTGAACTTTATTAAAATCCTGTAATTTCTAGAGCTGCATCAGAAGGAAAAAGCAGCAGTTCATCAAATGTTTTGCCGTGGGAGTCTTCCTGCCTGAACACATGTTGCGAAGACGGGAAGAACAGAGCTCCTTCTGGAAGGGGTAGACTCTTGATCATGGGTAGTGGTATAAAATTAGTCTAGTGCTTTTGACCATCCAGATCTGAACACATGGAAGATGCTCCTTCAAGAAAGAGAAGACTTCTAAACTTTCATTTTGAGTGGAAAGGCTCTTTCCACATATCATACATCAGTGAAATCACTGGTTGGGATTAAATCCCGGAGGGAGGAGGGACAGGGAAACAAAACTGGAAATGAACACTTGGACTGTGTTGACCCTGCTGCTCTTCTAGCAGTTCATTTGTGCAGATAATGTTCTTGCTCTCCGGCTTGTCTAACCCTACGGTATAGTGCCTGTGAACAATGTGGTCACAACAGACTAGACTCTTCTGTTTCTGTTGAACTCCCTGCAGATGTTCTTGTACGTGCATATGAGTTTTAAAACATTATTACAAACCGAGGAGGCAGGTAACAGATGTCTTCTTGCATAGTTGCTTCCATTTGTGTGTCATCATTACATCTTGGAGGCTGCCCCCCTCCAAGCACCGTAAAATTTTGTATTGTCAGAAAAAAACTGTAGAGTCACAATGTATCAGCAGTCTGAAATAAAACCTGAAAAGCCTGCTTTCCAAGGCAGGTTCTTCTGGCATAGCAAGGAACTGCTTGTTCAATGAAACTCTGATAGACTTTCAAGAAAAAGATCATACAGATGTGGCACATGAATCGTGCAAAGATTCCGGCGTGATCCAGAGTAAAAGCATCTTTTTACTGTATGTAAGAAGCACACCACCCCAGACATGTTTTATGTATTTATTTTTTACACAAATTATGTTTATAAATAAGCTTTTGCTTGCTAACTAACCTGAGAAGTGAAACAACAAAAAAGAGGAGCTTTGTATGTTAGAGTCGTTTCAGGTATGTGGCACAGCTGATGACATTGACTCTGAAGGGTATATAATGCTATTTAAAGTAGTGTCATGGTTTAGCCCCAGTCGGCAACTAAGCACCACGCAGCCGCTCGCTCACCCTCCCCCCCGGTGGGATGGGGGAGAGAATCAGAAGGGCAAGAGTAAGAAAACCCGCGGGTTGAGGTAAGAACAGTTTAATAATTGAAATAAAATAATAATAATAGTAGTAGTAGTAATAATAATAATAATTGTAATGAAAAGGAGAACGAGGGAGACAAACAAAACCCAGGGAAAAGAAAACAAGTGATGCAACCGCTCACCACCCGCCGACCGACACCCAGCCAGTCCCCGAGCAGCGATCGCTGTCCCCCGGCCAACTCCCCTCGGTTTATATACTGAGCATGATGTCATATGGTATGGAATAGCCCTTTGGCCAGTTTGGATCAACTATCTTGGGCTGTGCCCCCTCCCAGCTTCTTGTGAACCTGGCAGAGCATGGGAAGCTGAAAAAGAAAAAGTCCTTGACTAGCCTAAGCACTACTTAGCAACAACTAAAACATCAGTGTGTTATCAGCATTCTTCTCATACTAAATCCAAAACACAGCACTATGCCAGCTACTAGGAAGTAACTCTAACCCAGCTGAAACCAGGACAAGTAGTACTGATTAACATCACAAGCACATCTTGTCTGGTCTTAACTATTTAATTTTTCAAATGGAAGTGCCTTTGGTATTTTAAAGAAACCCGGAGGTGCCCACCAAAAAGTGACTGTGCTATATACAGATTTAGGCGCACAGGGGAATGCTGACCCGTCAGTCTCAGATGAAGTAATAAGATAATGCAGCGATTCTGCTTGAGCATTTGCATATAATGAAATCAGAAAAGGCATTAATAAATGCCTTTAATTTTAGTAAACACAGATAGTGCTCCATGATGAGGGATGAAGGTGCGAGGAAGGTAAGTGGTAGGATTGCTTCTCTTCCCCAGTATTTTTGAGAAGCAAGCCTGGAATTTTGGCTTTGGCAGGCTTACTGACAGGTACCCGGATGGCATGAGCTTAGCAGCAGCAGGGAAGGTGATTTTGGGACAGCAGCTGGAGATGAAGTGAACAGTAACATTCTACCCCACCACTACAAGACAGGTTTTACTTTTTAAATTCAAGTGTCCTTTATTGGCCAAAAAAGAAGAAAATACAAAGTAAAAATACAAAGATAAAACCATGCCAGCACAAAATGTCTCCAAACTACTTTTACAAAGTATGAGAACCTTTATTATTAAATACTCAGTTTCTAAGACCATCACCCAGTGATACAGAGAAAAGATTAGACCGAAAGGGTAAGCACTGTTTACATGCTCTTTAATGAGGTTCAGTTTTGATTGCATAAACCTAAGATGCTGTGATGTAGAAACACTGTACTCCAAGAATACATACCATTAAAATGACACTTCAGTGACTTCTTTTTTTGGCCTTCATGACATATTTTGTTTCAGAAACTAAGCACAGTACCTTGGTTAGAGTATCTCGAGTCAGCTTTCTTAAATCCTTAGTTCAGGAGAGCAGGAAGGTTTTCTGTAAACCTGAGACTGACTGGAATTTCTTTTTTGCTGTTCATGTCTGTTTTGCAACACTGCCGCTTGGTGGCAGACCGGCAGAAGGGGAACCATGTCAGTGCCTGGGTTTTGCAGACAGAAACTGTAATGCAGCAGTTACTACTGAGATTTCAGAAGGGGGGGGATCAAGCTAGTACCATTCCAGCAGTAATTGCATGTGGTTGTATCGAGCCATATCTCCAATCTTAGTACTGCAGGGAGAGAATATTTGTGAATATAAAAAGCAAGGGTTTTGTAAGGACACAGGACTTAATTTTGCTAGACAAAAGCAGACTAGAGAGAACAAATGTATGTGTTTTTTTTTTTTGTCACGCAAAACTGAATTTTACTTACTTTTCTGACTACTTGCAAGGAAAAAGGAATCCAGCTTATAGTAAGACTCCAGTCTGAGCTGGATTTACAATGAAAAATGCATGCTCTGTCTTTAAAGGTATGCAACATCTAAAGTGGCATTGACAGTTGGAGATGGGAGGCAAAGCCAGAGCGAAGTGGACACCTAGAAGTTTTCTGTGCTGTGATTCTTGGGTTCCTTCATTCTAGAGAGCTTGTTGACTGCTGAAGCCAGTGTGTGTTGCAGCTGAGCAGGTTCTGGTGTCTGTACTCCTGAACATACTTGTCTTCTTACATTTTAACTATCCCAGAAAGAAAAGCTAAGAAGTAGGACAGGAGTTCCCAAATTTACGTTGCTTATATACTGCAGATTTAGAAACATTCCATCCAGAGAAGCTATGGACAGGGCTAAGTCACAACTGGGTTGTAGAATACCTCCTTTACTAATTAATTTGTGGCTGCTGAATTATAATTCTTTTCAAATGTATTCGTGAGAAAGAATGGATTTCTACTCCTGAGTAAATAAAACAAATTACTGCAAATTTTGCGCTGATACCGTGCTAGCAGTGGCTTCTGTAGCTTGTCCTTATATTCACATATAAGGCAAAACATTTGCCCTAAGTTGTTTTTTTTTTTTTTTTTTTTTTTTTTTTTTAGTGCTTGTGTTGACCTACTAGAAAGCATGAATTGGGTTTGGAATCACTCTACTTTGGCATAGCAGCAGTGAACCTCTGTTTGTGAAAGAGAGGGCCTTGGGTTTGGGAGCCAAAGGGCTCAGCAGAGCAGCTACGAGCTTCTTTCTCAATTTAGTGAAGCCAAACCTTGGAAAGGTAACTAGTGATTTTTACCAGGCTCAGGATACTGACTTCTTAAAAAAAAGGCACCAGTTCAGGCAGACTGGTGTGGTGCGAGATGGATGTCTGAATTGATTTGATGGGTTGAGTTGAAGCCCCTCTGCAAAAGGGATATGAGGAGAAAGATGAAAGATCCTGAAGTGGTGGGTGAATAGAGAGAGCAGGAACAGCAGAAGTAGGCTCAAGGTATGACCTAGCAAGAACAGAAATGCCAAACCAAAAGAGCGATACACCAAGGGTTGCTGGAGTACCAGCTCTTAACAGTCCATCATGGGCTGTGTCTGCAGTCTGCATCCCAACACACATCTGGTGCTTGAGAACAGGGTGTCTCTGCTCACTGGCGAGTCCTTGAGTCCTTCATCTAACTCCCTCCTTGTGTGAAAAAGAAATTGTGCGTTCCTGGGAATAGACATCCTTCCTGGAAAAGGATGTTGCTCTGAACTCCCACAGGGAGGAGGAGGAAATGTAATACATAAAGAGGTTGTAGAATCATCATCTACGGAGATTTTTCAAAACTTAGCTGGATGAGGTCCCAAGAAACTTGCTCTAACTTTGAAGCTGGCCTGCCTTTAAGTGAGGGGGTGGAATGGAGACCTACAGAGGTCCCTTCCAACCTGAATTACTATATTATTCTGTACAGCACTAGGAAAGCTGCTTTTCTTGGAGGTGCCAGGGCTATCCCAGGTTCAAACTAAGTTATTCTGGAATGAGACTTTACATAATTGGCAAACTGGACATTCCAGTACTGCTGCTTATGGAGTTAAAAGCTAGCAATGCTGAAGTAACATGACGGTTCAATTTCAGCCTAGAATGGGGTCAGGGTCTTCTTGTTCCTTTGAGGAATCTTTATCTTTGGAGAGATGTAAAATTTTATCAAACTAAAAGACCACTCTGGACCTAGATAGTGAAGAAAGGAGGTGAACTGCTTTGCCTAGGTTCTTTCAGGTAAAAAGTGGATGGAGCTGGTTACAATTAGCAGTTGCACAACTTCCATCCTATGTTCATTTCTGCAATCATTTCCTAGTTTCTTCTGCATTTGGGCCTTTGTGGAATCATCCCCAGTAAAGCTTTTCCCCACAGGGTTATAGTATTGATGGAGATGCAGTTCAAATACCCTGGTGTTGAACAGAGCCGCTCTCGTGTGCTTGTTGCATTCAAAGAGGCTTATCCTGGTTTGGTTAGAGTGCTCCCTGCTTACATCTTTTATTATGGAATGGAAGTTACCTTGCATTTGCTAATGCAAGTTACAGTGCCTTTGCTAATAACCTGGGCATCCAAAAGTTGCCCAAATATCAAATCCAGGATCCTGGGGTGTGTATATGCATCTGGATAAAATAGCAGCTTTATTCAAGAAAAAGAGAATAGACCTACAAGGCTATTGGAAACTTCCTCTCTCTAAGATTTTCATCCTGAGGAGAGAGTTACTAACCTCAACAAGGCAGCAGTATATCCCACTTGGGCACCGGGAGGCAGGCGTTACGCTTCTAAGGCTCCTGGAAAAGTTGAAGCTGCATTGTAGTGATCAGCCAATTACTTATTTGGTTATTAACAGTAGCACTTAGAGGTATCATCTAGGCATTAATGTTCCACTGTGCTACTATCTATATGTACCAAATACACCAGGCTAATAGTGTGTGTATACAAGTTATCTGTTAACTGGGTGGGTTCTGCCTTTAGTGCAGGCAAGGAGGTGCCTGCTTGGAGATCCGATCCTGGCACTGGCAGCTGTCTCAGGTATTCACGCAGGGATGTCCTGAGGAGGCATGGTTTGATATTCTTACAGTAAGGTAAGAGGAAATACAGAGTATACATGCCAACCAAGCATTACATATTTGGGCACAATTATAACAACATGACAGCTGAAATCTGTCCCAAGCTGGAGAAGGTAAGTACCAGATCTATTTGTGTATCTACAATGGCTGAAATTGCAGACTGGTAAGAATATGTTATAACCACCTCTGCTGAATCACAGATAGCTACTAGGCAAGAAGGAACAGCTCTAGCAGCAGAGCATGTGCTATTACTAGAGACATCAGTTGTGATTCTATGGGGAAAGTCAGTTTAATTTTGCACTTAAAGCAAGAATTCATTAGTTAAAGTGTTTCCTCTCTGAGACTGGGGCCTACTTCATGGGTGGAAAATAAATTTTTGGCAATATTACAGACTAATTCCTTTACCAGTTAAAGGATCCCTCTGGTAACAGAAATTTAGCACCTAGGCTAGGGTTGGGTTTTTTCTTCATTATCTCAGCTTAGTCTCTTGGAGAAGGCTACAGGTTAGCAATACAATAGAGGGGAATAACACAGGGAATGGACAGAACTGGTGCACACCAGACACAGCAGTTTCAACACACCAGCCGAACAGCATATATGTCTTTTTTTGTAAATATGCTAGAAAATACTTTTACAGAGACAAAACACTAGCCTGAGGAAGATCTTCTTATGCACAGGAGAATATGTAGAAATGTTAACTATATCTCAAGTTCTTAGAGAAACATTACATCATGTGGTGCTTTAACTGTCCACAGATTCATACAAGTAAAATATGTCCAGTATCAACTGTAAGAGCTTGTGGTTTAAAGCGCAAAAGGGGACTTCACTCTCCCCACATGCAGGCATGTTGCCTTGGTTTCCAGGACACTAAGGAAAAAAAGAGAACTTCACTGTGACTTGTGTATTAAAAGATTTGTAGACATACATTTAAATTAAGTTAATGTGGCAGCTCCTTTGTCACTCCTGGTATAAAGTCAAGGAGACAGAATGGCACAGGACTGAACTGACTGAGAAACGACCACTGTAGATGTTGCATTCAATTGTTACAGTTAATCATTACATGCTGGCATTTATTGCACATCTGGGGACATAACAATTTATATATAAACGAAACAAGGTGCAATCACCATTTTTAATGAGCGTGCATGATAACACATTGTAAAAAGCCTTTTTATAGAAATTACCTTATTGCAATTACACAGGAAGAGAAAAAGGGTTTTCAAGTTACAGTGTACAAAATAAAGCACATTGCTCCAATGACGGATTTAAGAAAAATCCCTAAGTGTCTTGGGACTGAATGCTATCCAGTTTGAAAGATATTGATTAAATGTCTGCCATTTCTCTATGCTGAGAGATCTGAGATAACTAGTTTGTCTGACTTGTCTCCAGTTTCAGGGGGAGATAAGACTTCATCTGTGTCATAGTCTTCTTCAAATGATCTGCAAAGATAAAAGGTATGTCTTTAAAAGCCATATTTTGGTGAGAGCATTTTCAGGTAAGCTATTTCAGTGGCTACTAAAGCAGCTGGCTAAAATACAGTAGCATGCAAGATGTTAACCTCGAGGAGGATATTTATTAAGGCATTGAAAACAGTGTTGTAGTAATCAGTATTCTGACAGCTGACATGACTGTGCTCCCATCCATCTTCATTCCGAAACAACTTTTCACTGGTGTTCAGCATTATAAAACTTGAATCCAGTTTCAGTAACAACTGTCAGTAGCTCACAGCAGCCCGAATAGTTCAGTGTAGAAATAAAGTCTTCCAGCCGCACATCCAGGCCCTAGAGGATATTTGGCTTGCTCAGAAACACTTGGTTTCCAAAGCGTCTTCTGGCTTAGGATATGTTTTGACATCCACAGAAGAACAACTGTGGCCATGCTGCCATGTTCCTCTCTCACTTGAAGCTTAATATCCAGGTCTTAGCATTTATGGCCTGGGGAGGTTTGGCTATGAATTCTCAGCTCCAGCCAGCTGCACTATTTGGGTTGTGCTCTGCAGCAGAGGATATCACTTTGGGGTTCTCATCCCATTCTTATTCCTGAGAAATGATGTTTTTAAGATGTTTTCCCTCCAGTCTCAGTACACTACAGGTTAATTTCTCAGGGCTCCCAAGAAATTAAAATTCTTCCTTTTGTTCTGAAAGCAATGCTGCTTATTAAGGAAATGTTGCAGCACGTGTTCCAATGGCAAGCACAGGAATACCTCTAGTTTGTTCAGTGATAAACTGTGCTGCAAAAAGGTTAACTCCTTTGATACCCCAGCATGAATGGTGCCAAGAAAGAATTGTCTACCACTTCTTGTGCTGTGTTTCCCTTCA